>WIXG01000197.1:0-148371 GCA_009869945.1 Mesaphorura yosii
AAAGCTCGTGCAGCATTTTTGTAGACTAATTTGCACATATTCGTGTTCAGGGGAATGAGTAGGACAAGAGAAAATGAATTTCGCATATGGATGCTTGCCATCACCTCGGACGGGTCCCTTGTAAGTCTAGTGAACTAAGTATTAATTTTAAGTTTCATGGTAGATTCGGTTACTCTAAGTTTCACTTTAAATCAATAATGCTATGGAATACTCTGCCAGATAATGTGAGAGAATGTAACACATTTCCACTTTTTAAGAAGCTGTTAAGAATATTTGATTCAAAAACAAGAAAAGGTAATTAAAGAAACGCGCCACGGCTAAATTATATTAATCAAACATTGTAAGTCCAATAAATTGAGTTTTGTTTAAATTACACAAAACTTAGAATGTTAAACTGGACAATATTAACCAGCCAATAAATAAATAAATACGAACTCAAACCCGCAAGAACGCCAGTCTTTACCTTATGCATACGTTCGGCCTATGGTTGGTGTTGACATAAATGAAAAAAAAATGGGGAAAGGTAATCATCACATCAAAAGGGATTTGTCATTCATGTCCGTTTCCGACACACGACCCTGCATAAGAAAAAAGTTGTGTGCGTCCAGTCACCACGGCTGCCAACCATGACCGTTTAGTTTGTCCGATCAGTTAAGCAAATCAGATTGAAATTCGAACTTTCAAACATGAATCACATGTTCCGTTTCGATTCGTTTAATTTTCCGCCGATTTGGTACGGAGTCAACTTACCGTAGCACACAAACATAATGCTCAACTTCATGAATCGTGCATTGAATTGTGCTTGAATTCTCTGACAATATTTAATTATATTCGCATTTGTACGGATTGAGGAGAACCCGAAGCTCAAAAGCATGGCATGATTTCATGACAACAATTGTCTGCAGTCTTGTGCGGCGCGAACTTCACTCCAGTTCTTTGTGGAAATAGTTTCGTTTATTGAATATGTAGAGAATTCGTGAATGGGACTTGCGGCGTTCAATTACGAAATGAAAAAGATCAAAGACTGGTTTAATAAATGTCTAAGGGTGGTATAATAATAGAGTGCTAGAGGAAGTTGCGTGGCATATGCTCGTTCAAAGGCCCTTGTCAATCTTTTGTTGTCGATTGTTGCATGTATTAAAAGCATATTTGCTTTCGGGCTTTATCTTCAATAATCAATCCCCGTGCCCTTGCCTCGTGGCGTGAATGGTTGAGACAACAACATCAAAGAAGAACTCATTTCGTATTGATACAACTTGATGCAGCATCTGCCAGGAAATTTTATTCTAACTTTTGGTCATCAACCAAGCTACGCGACGACGGGGTCCAGTCCACTGAAACTCTTTCCAAAATAGAACCTTTTAGACAATGAGCAAAGATAAAGCAAGGGGAAAGAGTGACAGTGCACACGCTCCGGATCCAGTCCCAGTAATCACTGTCCTCGTCTTTCCTGTCGTTGCAGCAAATATTGTTCAGGAGCAGCGTTAATTGATCTCATATTGTGTTGCCTATTCACACCCATGGGTCCGGAGGGTTCCGTATTCAGCTTTCACTTGAAAAGTATCGAAAGAAGATTCGTCTTATCGGTTTAACTCATCACCTCGGTTTAAACCGAATTCTGAGGAAAAAAACAAAGTAAAATTCGGACTAAATTCGTCATACGAGTCGCCAGAATTGGGCTCGGTATGCTTTATACATCACTTCAGTGTGCCATGACTCATCTTCGCATCACACAACCACCGTATGAAGCATCAATGTCAGAGCACGTACTGCACTGCAACAGCCTCATAGCAAAATGCGCTGGTAATAACTTGTCTGTACCACCCTGGCTGCTTAGGAGTGTATGGAGGAGTATTTTAAACCCAAAGTCTGATTCCAGGTCGGAGTACCTACGAGCTTAAAATTAACATGAACCTGGGCGCCAGCTCAAGGAGCCTTAAAACAAAAGCTGAACCGCATGGAACTTACCTCTAAGGCCCGAGTCCATCAAGATGGTCTGCGGCAGGAGACACACGATGGCGACAAAAAAGACTATTGCCACAAGAGACTTCATGTCGGGGAAGCCAAAGCAAAGTCACAGCCACAATGCAACGCTTTTATAATCTGAAAAGGATAAAAAACGCACATTAATCATGGGTCGCATTGTTGAGCAGCGGCATATTGTGATCCTTAACTGCCACTATCAATGACAATCGACAATGGACCATGCGCATCAAGAATCAGGCAAACAAGGAGCACACACTGTTTCTCAACAATAGTGTACATATCCTGAACTCAGGCACGGCCATGAATCATACAAGACGTCGAAGTAAAATCTATGTGGCATCGGATCGTATCGCATCGCAATTTGCCCAAGCATTTATTTATAGAGTTACAAAGCCGTCTGGAGATTTGTTTTCCAACCCTTTCGTGCTTCTCTGTTTTCTTTTCTTTGAGACAAAAATCAAAAGCAGTTCATTATTTATAAAATGCTAATAATTCATATCTGCTCCGCGTCAGGGTTCACCCTTTTCTCCATGTTTCCGTACAGAGTACACCTTGAGACTCATAATCAGTTAATAATGCATGCTAGTTGATGGCTACACTCGGCAGTATTTACATTTCACTTGTACGTGTACGTGTACGTGTACGCGTACGCGTAGAAATGAGAGTAGTGAGCAGTGCAGTACAGTGGGAAAGGGTTAAGGGTTTAAATTTAACTCTCTTTCACATCTCCGGTCTTTGAATGTATGTGTACGGTAATAAATTATCATGGGAAGCCCTCACAGTTCGCTTACTCTTTCTCTTCGTATTCTAAAGCCCAAGTTCAAGTTCTTGCTTCAGCAAAGCCCCTATAAATAGAGTTCTCATGCACTCGTGTTCCTAAGGGACTCACTTTGCTTAAGAGCAGGACTTAACTCCAGAAATAATATTATTAAACCAAAAAATTACTTAACATGCCCAGCGTATTGTGTATATCATTAAGCTGATAAAATAAGAAATTTTTAACAAGGTGCAGGGAAGCGAGAAAACTTGTCTCACAGCGGTGACCTGGACCGACTGACACATTCAGGCATTTCGCCCATATAAGGGCCATCATGAAGCGGACAAAAATAGCCAAATGAGAATGGCAATGGAAATTATTGCTATGCAGGAGATAAGTACGGCGTATAATGCTAATAACGGCTATAATTATGCGTGCGATCATAATATTTTGATCTCTTATTATTAACGCTATTAATAGGGATTGCCATAATAATTAACGTCAGACTCAATTACTTTATCCCCTCTCCCGCGTCGCATTGCACGGTGAGACGGCCCAGGATCCGAAAATTGCCACGAGGTCATCGTAGATTGTAACGATGCAATAACATAACCTGTAATGTCTTTAAAAGGTAAACACAACACATTACTCTCGGTACGCATACGCACGTAGTGAGCAACAACGGCAGGGCCAAGCCGAAGATAAAGGCGCAATTGCGGTTTTAAGATCCGTACAAAATTAAATGATTAAAATGCGAAGTTCAATGCATGATGCTGGTGTATAATGGGGGAATGGGCTATAAATGTGACATATCCACTCGGCAATGAATGAGTAATTTACATTAAATTAATACAGGTCATAATTTACACACATTCATAACGTGCACTTTCTAATTTCTGATGACTAACGCATGAATAGCAAAGCATGCGCCGATCTTTTTCAGGTCTCGAAAGTACTGAAAGAAGAGTGGAGTTGACTTCTTCACGGCTTTGTATGAAAAATTGTCTGTTAATGATTTTGCAGCTGCAATGAAATGCTTGGAAACTATGAACGGTGTTTGAAAATGCGTATTAATACGCACTGAAACCGAGGTAATCTCCTACAAAAATTATGTCATAACTCAATTATTTTTAGATTTATGTTACAATTTCTTAAAACTACACTGCTCAGAGTTGGATTCTCAAATATTTCTCAAATTTGGGAAGCCATGACCGTGAAGTTAATGTCTCGAACTGGGAAAATTACGAACGTTTACGAAAAGTGAATGTTCCACGAGTACGATTATTTTCATGTTCGGCCCGTTTAAGAACAAATTTACCGAAATTCCAGGGCCGCGACCACGCCAGGCCAGACCGAGACAGAGACTTCCGGGAAAATACATAGAAAATGGCTGGAAATCGGTTGCAGAATATTCCATTACCTCGTTCAGAGTTGCAGACTGGAATGAAGGCCAATACAGCTTGTACGCGGTTGCTGAATGTAATGCCATATTTTATTACATTATTATGCTATTATTACGGCATGAATGTAATGTAATGTGGGAGATCCACAACGGCGCTGCACTCAAGTAATCCAGTTAATAGTATCAAGAAATGCAATAGCTGCAGTGCACTGCCTCGCAATGCGGTGTGGACTGGAAGGATACGCTGGAAAAAATTCATTCAGACTGAGCGCAGTACCAGAACGCCAGTGGAGAAATGTAAACGGAAATGAACCATTTTGTGTGGTCGATCGTGGCCTTTAGCAGGTCATGGCGTCTACGCATTTCCTCAATCCATTTCCAGTGGAAAGCAAAAGATTTTTCACAAGTTGGACAAGACCTCAACTGCATACAAATGATGCCGTTAAAATCATGTTTTCGTCAAGAGAATCCGGTGCAAGTAATTGAACTTGAAAAGCCTGCATGCAGTTCACAATCTTTCTCCAATTTCCATTCTCCGAACCGAGTTCAAGTTCCGAGTGAGCATCTTAGGCACATTTGAATACCTACACGATTGATGAACAAAATTTCTCAATCACCCATTCCCCATCTTAAATCATAAATGATCTGTAATTTGAGGCTTTGGTAAAGGTAAACATAACTGACAGGTTTCACTTTAATGCCTATCAGCACCACGGCCGGTGGTGCAATAAAAAATCTTGGTTGTGTTCTCTTTTCTCCGAGAGTCCAGTCCAGTCCATTAACACTCACAAACAGTCTCAAGGGTTGAGAGGGAGTTCATTCTCAGTCAGCCCAATTATAAGTTTGTGACTCATTCTTGGTGCGCAGTCCCATTCGAAGGCTGACAACTCCATAATTAATTACACCTGCTCCTATTCGCCTTTGCTTGGTTAGCATCAATTTCCTTGTTCGAGATCCAAGATCCTGCGACTCGTGAGTGGAATGCTGCAGGCTCCTGCGAATGGCTGGCAGTTGGCAGTGCCTTTGACATGATTTGACTGGTGCTTAAACCGACCTCACAGAATTAGTGAACAGCAATAATAGAATGAAACCTTGCACTCTGCATAATGAGATAACGAACAAACCAAAACTGTGGATTTTCGAGGCGAGGTCTTGCATTCGCGCTCGTGATGTCAGTGTCAATCACTCAACATTCACATTAGCATTAATTTGGATGAACATACATTTCAGACCAGTCCGGAATCGCCGCGTGCCGGGCTTGCCTGGTTGACTTTGGCAGCTTAGCATTCCAGGTCTGCGTTCGAAGATGAATAAATAAACAGTTGCATAATGGCAGCGTAACACCACAACACAACTCTTAATGTCTAATGTCAATGCACTGAGTTGTGCTGGGATTCTGAATTGTATAATTTAAAATTCGCTGCTTCTATCCTACAAATGGAGGAATCTTGATGCGGAACTCTTGATGTGTATAATTAAAATTTCTGTACATAGATCAACAACATCTCTGAAATTCAAATTACAGGAGAGAGGAAGAGAACCGTATTATTACGGGAATAAGTTTTAATCTTCTCCATTTCGGCCCAGGTTAAGGAAACCATGAAAGCCTGAAGACAGAAAAGTCGACTGGTGGTCGAGGCTGCTGCTCATCCAGTCGAAATAAGATGAGAGCATAAGATGAAAGAGAAAATTAATATCTAATCTGCACTCTGTGCAGGGAGCGGGGGAGATGAAGAGAATGCAGAAATTGAATGAGAGCTGAGTATTTATGATTGTCATGGAATTAGACGGCGACGACGAACAAGACTCTTCAACTTCCTTCGTCTCCGTTTCATCACGGTGCAGGTTTCTTTCATGTATTTAATGCCTGTATAAGAGCCTGGAACAAATTTCAGGTGCAGATAGCTTGAGTTGTTTGCAATATCATTTTTCCAATTTCAAGTCTGCGTTCCTCTGCCACGGCCAAGCGAAAAGCGAGGCATTGCAGAAAGTATAAAAGAAAGCATGAAAAGAAGATTGCACTCTCGCCAGGTACTTGTTTCGGCGTCGCTCCTTTCGTTTAGGTATTATGGTCCCATCATCCAGATTCCATGCTTCTGAGGCCGCCAACCTCCAGTGCAGATGCAGCAACCGTATAGTAGTATAAAGTTTTGCCTTGCACTGCCACCGCGGCTGCCGGTAGTGCCAGTGCAATTTTCGTATTTCATTTTGCAAGGTGAAAGACCAATTGTGAATTTCTAAACTTCAAATGATACTCACAGACTTGTCATAACAGCGCACGCTTAATGCAGAATTCCGGAATCCGCCAACTTCATTTCATAACAATATCTCTGCCGGTGCAGTGCAGTGCTGCGTTCCTTGTCAACTTCTCGTTGTCGACTCGCTGTTATCTCGTTCCTCTGACTCTCTAATTGTGAAAGTGAAATCTTTCCGACGCACGACGCTTGCTGCTAAATGCCTACGCTACGCTAAACTTTTCCAAGCGTTTGCATGTTTCGGTTGAAGCACCAGAGACACGGGCATGAACGATTCACTTCTAACTCCTTGGCATTGGCATGTACAATTCCTACTCTCACTGTTCGCTACGTTTGTTGCTGATAAAAGTGATTGTCAGATTGTGCAGGGAAATCATTTTGATGTGTGTCTCGCATTTTGACAGCAAAATCCTCGGCGCGCGATCCGATGTCGGATATCGCTCACAATTCAAAGTGGTGGTAAACCATGAATCATTATTATTCGTTTTGATGTCATGGCTTTTAACGAAGAACTTGAACAGAGTTCATTCCTTTCAAACTACGAAAGTGTGAATTCGGAGCCAAGAATGGAGAGCTCTTTCCGAAACAATTTGTAAACTAGACACCACAAACCATTTGAGCTCAAGAGTCGAGACTCGTGCCATCACAATCTTAACGCGACGTTTCTGCATCTTGAGAGCTTGCATTTATAATTAGATGGGATGTTCCATAAAAGAGTAATTTTCAACGCAGCAAACCAAATGACATGGAAAATTGTAGAAATGCACTTTGCACTCAAGTTCTTTGCAGTTTTTGTTTGTTACTCGATGCAAGATGCAACCTGAAAGAGCATTCATTAAAAGAAAGGCCTAGCCTTTCTTGTTCTTTACTATTTACTTTTACGGCTTTTATCATGACTGCAGAATTTTATGCATTGTCCAATTCGAAACCACACACAAAGTGCGTAATGAATATTTAAGAGAGATTGAACAAGCGTGATGCAAAATGCAAAGGGTGGTGCAGTGCAAGAAGATCGAGGGTCATAAAGAGGAGTCCAATTGACATTTTACGACCTCCGAGTGAGAACTTAAAAATTTACGCACTGACATCCAGTCTGTTTTATTCCTGATGAACAGGCTGAATAAACGCATCCGTTGTGCTCCTCTCCAGTTCAATCGCAGATCTAAAATGCAGTGTGTTAACACGCTACTTCAATTATTAAGGTCTTGATTCTGAATTCTTACGAATAAACCAACTCAATAGCGCTTATCAAAGATACTGATGTAATCGTAAATGAGAATTTTCAGCTTGTTCAGCACTCTTGGCTCTAATTTCCCACAAATACTATTCTCACCACCAGTACAATCTGAAACTTATCTACTGCCTTCATGATCTTTCTCTTCCGTAAACAATAATTAGATTTCTATTTTCCGTGATCATCGTAATCGACTTCTGTTGGCTGGAGGGCGCGGAAGCGAAATTAGATTGCATAAGCAGAATCCTAACGCTTAGGCAGCACCCTGCTATAAGATATCTCGAAATGAGCTAATGCGTAACTGATAGAGTTTCAAACCATGTGCTATGCAATTAAAAATGAGCAAAATCAGTCCCACAAATTCAGATTCGAGTTGAACGCTGGCTAATTTTGCACTTATGCCAAGGGCAAGTGTCGGGGGACAGTTATAAAAAGTACAACTTGAGAAAATCAGCCTAAAAATACCTGGCTTTACAGCTACTATAAATAGCTAAATTCATGCACGAAAATGGGCACCGGCCCCACCGCCTCATTTAATAAAACCACGAAAGAATGTACCTTTTTACTAGTAAGTAAACTTTGGCATAATAAACTTTATGCTGCGCAGTGCGGCACTCGGCTGTATGGCGGTGTGCTGGGTCCTCCAAGAGAACATGAAAATATTTCCCAAATAAGGAAGGTTAACAATTTCATAAATATTTAAGGATAAGGCATAGAAAAACAAAAGGGGGAAAAGTAAAAGGAAAAGACGATCATGAGGCACTGCCACAGGAAAATGATGACTTTACGAAAAAAGAACTAGCATGGCAGAGAGCACACCAGAGCCGAGAAAGATCATTATGGATGGCTTGCTATTCATTTGCCTTTCCTTCCACGCCACGCACCTTGTTAAAATTTGTTACTCGGAAAGTTGCCTACCACACCTGCATCAGAGGTTCTTGAAGTCATGGACTGTCTCGTGACCGTTAATTTTTGCCATGCATACTCGTCTTCGTTGTCGTCAAAATTGCTCGAGCTATGGACTGAAAAGAGGCTTGGTTTAGAGCATCTCAATACAGTGTATAAAAGTGTAAAACTTGTTGAAATTACTAGAGTTAATTGTGAATAGAATTCTGGCTTGGCTTGGCAGATTGTAATTACTGGAACTCATGCAGCAGCCTATCTCGCCTGAGTGCATCAGTCGAGTTGTGGTTTCTTGAATACATAGCACGTGCTATTGTACTTGAGCATACTGAAGTGAAGGAGTTGAGATTTCTGGGATGTTTTAGAAAGTGCAAACACCTCATCGTCGACTGCAGATTTGCTGCGCGCAAAGTTAACACATTTTCCACAAAATCAAAAACCAGAAGCAGAAAATTTGTAGAAAGAATTATTAAGTGTGGTCTCCTTCCAATGATGATAAATGCACTTGTATTTGAACCTAACACGCAACTTGCACAACTTGGTCTCGTTTTCCTGGTTCTCTGTTTCATCCTGTTCGTTGCGCACACGCAGTTCACGAACTCTACGAGGAAATTTTTCTTAAAATGTGCGTAAACAAAACACAAATATTAAGAAATTCTGACTTGTGTCAAGAATTGCTTTGACGACGTGCTCATACACTTGAAAATCCGAAGTCATGCAGGATTTCCCTCGCCAAATTGGGTTCTGTTCTATTTTAAAGTGATTATCGGGATTGAACCAAATTAACGCACAGAAAGTGATTTTGGTTCCGAAGCATGACAATCACTGCACGATGGTAAGCAAGAAATGTAGTGTTTGCTAATTTCGTGGAGACGATGCATAAAATGGAACAAACTCTCCAAATGCTCAAGCGCAAAGGAAAACTTACTTGGCAACGATAATGAGGTGTCTTTGTCTCGGAAGCATCCAAATTTCAGATAGCGACAGCAAAACCTCCTTTATTTTCGGTAGCTCCGTTAACAAAGTCGAAAGAAATAAGGAATTTTCGTCTCATAGAGTTGGGTCCAAGTAAAGCATGACTCTGTCAGTAGACGATGTGTTTTTCCGCCGCGTCGTAACTGGCTGAATGAGGAGAAATGACAAGGGCGATGGTTGCTGCGCTGCTAGCGTCGCGCGGCTATCTTGTATCCAACTTGAGATTGCACAGGGTAATAATATAATAGGGAAATAGGCAAAACTTTCCTTTGTCGTATTTTCACATTTACTTTTATTCAAACGAAAACAAATTCACATTGCACATTACACAGCTGAGACTCGTCGGTTCGCGTTCTGGTCCGTCCGCTCTTAAAATACTTTGCGAAAGAGTTTGTCCTCATAAAAATAAAGAAGCGTGCGTGAAGATGTACTCTGGACCGTATTGTTACCGTCAGTTATTACGTACAAAGTATAGACACAAATTCTCAATGTCGAGTCGAGTATTACGACGCAAGCAGTGCTTAAAGTTTGCAACTCGCAAGTCTTTGGTGATATCATAAATAGTACAAACACTGCAGGTCCACCCAAAAAAATTCGAAGGATGAGCAGTTGTAGCTTGGGCAGTTGGTTGAAGATGACACACACTTGATAATTGGCACATTAAGGAGCACAAACAAGATCACTAGTCAGTGCTTAAACTCTCGCTTGATAATTGTCCTCTTAATCCAGTTAGAGTGAAGGAGAGCGTAAGCCGATGAAGATGAGACATGAAATAGCGTCAACAGGGCCGTCGCCTTGTGCGAAAATGAATGTCTTCAGTCTTTTGAAGATGTGATGGTGGCGATTAGTAGCGTTTTATGAACTGAAAATCGTCAGTAAAACAACATGTGTAAACGTATCAACAACACGAAAACATGCATTAATTATACTAATCTTGTCCTTCTAATGCGCGGCTGCTGGTCACGGTCTATTTGAAGACCTTGTGAGTGTATTATCTCATCTTGCCGTGCCGTGCGAGATTAGCCTAGATTCGTTTCTCACAACTCGAATGAAATCAATTCCCGTCACGACCAAGAAACTTACAATTTATGCCGTTCAAGGGGCAATGTGTCGCAATCGCAAATTTCGTACTGCGGCGGAAACGTGTGTCAGCAATGATCAACGGAGAAAGCGCGTGCAGTGCAAAAATTGTGCGTTGAAGTTTCGATGAAACAAGGTAGTGTCAGTCTGCTGTATAACCGGATAAAAATAGACACAGATGTGATCTCCTCGACTGCATGTGGTAAACTGAAAGCTGATTCAGATGAAAGTGAGCTTTTGTACAAGAGAATCTTTCATGGCGAGGGTTTCCTGACTCTGCTACCATGACACACCAGTTACTGCACGGCTTGGTAGGGGTAAATCAAGACACGCTTACGCTCACGAGACAAGAGACGAGTCAGCCCCGGACTCTACTCACACAGTACTTGGACCTGAAACTATTCTGTGGCATAATGTACTTTAGCATTTAGTGCTGGATGTTATAGACAACTTTCGCTTTCGCATGGCACGTTCCTTGATAGTTGGAGAATGCATTTCGCGAATTCAAAATTTTAATTATCACTAACCAGCTAAAATTCTTTATTTTGGTTATGAAACCAACTTAGCTTTAATTTATGCTTTGGCGTGGTATGTCTTGTGTTTCAGGTTCCCAGTTGTGAGTTGACAGGAGGTGTTGATAGGGTTTCATTTATTGATATGAAATTAAGGACTTGCTTGCTTTTTTTTTTACTCTGCGCTGTGTATATCCCAAGTATTCCTCCAGCAAAAATGGAACAACGCACGTTGAATAAGTCATAAGTTGCTTCCTCTCTTTCTTTGTTTTAGATTGATTTATTTGGACAAGCTAAAACTGAAAGCCATGAGAAAGTTCGCATTTCACGTTTCCATACATATGTAAACAGTGTGAGACAGTACGCTAGATATTCGTGGAGGAGATGGATCGGTCTAAATTGACTGGTCGACAAATACTGCTTAAATAGTGGGAGCTTCTCTTGCACACCTTTAGATTCCAATTGCTTTTCCGGCTACATAAAACGCGATACCTGAACAAGGTATTGAATAATCAATACGTGCGAGTTCTGAATCTTGTGACGTGCTTTGATCGAATATATTTAAGCCTTCAAGCGCCGTAAACATCACACACCAACAATGGTGATAGTTGAGAATTATTAATTTTTGTTGCTGGAACCGTGCGAGAAAAGTTGACTACTGCCATTGTGCTGTCAGAATTCAATATTTAGAAAAGTTGTTGCAAGCATCGCTGCAAGCATTGGCAGGGTAGAAAAGTTTAATTTAACCCAGGCAAGGCAGGTTCCTTCTGTCGTCTCTTTCTCGCGCAGAGGCGGAAGTACAAAACATGAAAATTAAAAATTTATCAAGCTCGAAAGTTTCTCCCCTGAAGACGAAAAGTTTGCGAGAAGCGGAGGAGAATTCGCAAGAGTGGAGCGTTGTGCTTTTGCGGTTATTTGTATTGAGGCTATAAAAGTTGGTGCACCGAATAAGACGAAATTCGTGATTCGATTCCAGACCGAATAATAAATGGATGAATTAAAGTGCACAATGCGTAATAAAGTTCATGACCAAAACATTCATGACAATTACATGCTCCATAGTCTCTTACCCAGTCCGCGTATCTTAATCTTTGGTCATTCCATTAAATGGGAGTGGGTTTGATGTTCCTGACTACGAGCATGACTTGGACAGAAAAATGGGCTTGGTCCACTCTGGACCGAGCACGCATGCAGTCTGTAAAAATGTAACATGAAGCAAATGATTCACCAACGAACAAGTGCTCGATTTGTCATTGAATGTTCACCTACTTTAACAATGACCCCAATTTTGAGTTTATTTGGCATCTTCTGCGATTTGCTAGTCGAGATTCTAAATGTACAATTTGGGATTTTTCTGGAGAGATTATTTTTACGACCAGCTTGTCTTGTTTTTTCTGACGTTCTCATTCTCAGCAAGCACTTTATGTAGCTTCTGCTTCTGTTCCCGAGCCAGTGAACAACACGAATGAAAAGGATTTGTCATTGTCGTGTTAGAGTTATTAAGCACGATTTGTCTCTGCTCATAAATGAGGCATAGATACGAACTCTTCCATCTTCTTCCACTTTTGTGTCTTGAGGAGTGCGTACCGAAATCAAAGATCAAGGTTACGAGCACAGGCCAGGCCAGGCCAGGCGACTCCGGTGCATGTTTCTTTTTGACCCCCACGGAGGTAAAGATCGACGAGAGAATATTGATGACAACCCGGGAATAACCCAACAAAGCAACATAGTATACGTACAAAATTATCCAGCACGCAACTTCTGGAATGGACTCAGACGGTGAGAAAGGTTACATTCTTGTGCTCAATGATTTAACTGAAGTACGAGCTCTAATTCATTAGACTTCGCACTTATGTTTATCTCCGTCCTTACAGCAGGAAGCGCAGTGCAGTTTTCATTAAGGAGGCAGACACGGAGCAGCTCTCAATGACTCAAGAGGCGACACAACCTAAGAATATGGATATGACAAGCGGACAGTGACAGATTTCGTCAATGCACTCAATAATCAAATGCTTCGAGGAACCACTCTGTGTCTGTGCACGTACAAATCTTGATTTAACTGCAATTCTTGTCAAGACGCGAGTTTTCAGCTTTCTCAAGCTTTTGATTAAAATGGGGTCACATTTAAAGTTAATAAATTTGATTGTCAACAGCCTCGCTCTTAATACCATTATTTATGGGTTATGACGACTTGTTGTTTAGGACTTTTCTTAGAACGACCTTAATTAACATAGCTATTAGGACAAAACGCGATCAAATGATGAAGTGGTACGGGACTGTAATGAAGAGTTGACGTAGTTAATTTCCTTATTGCTCTGACCAGAGCGTGTGGTCTATCCAATCCAGCGTTATACGTAATGCCCACCAACAGAAGTTTTGATTATAAATATGAGCCTGAGCACAGGGTCGTGATCTTTCCGTGCAACCGAGAGCTTTATTTATCGGAGCAGGTTACACCCATCGAAGGAAGCACCCATGGTTTAGTAATAACAGTTCAACAGGGAAGTAATGGGAAAAGGAAGGGTTAAATTAAGCCATTTCGCCGAACATTCTCCATACTTTGCTCAAGTCAATAGCCATTCGCATAGAAGGCTGTGTGAGATCATGGCATGTGTGTCTTGCGATAAGAAGCCACATTCCAGTTTATGACGGCACTTGGTTGGTCAGACACCTTATTTGTTCAAAATTTATGTAGCCGTCCGAAGTGATTTTCCATTTTTATAACGTCTGCTCTGCGATCATTGACTATGAAATTCTATAGCAAGGCAAACCACCAGACATAATGGTAACGTACGTGTGATTCGGTCATTCAGGAGTCACCACACCAACTTTGTTTTGGTTCCATCAATCATAAAATGAAAGTGTTGATCGCATGAATCTATTCAGAGTCACGTTCCTCGCACATACGCCGACCACCGTTTAAATCATTAATACTTCATGTGTCACTATTATTAACAGACTTATGTTTCATAGCGCGAACGTTTGGCCAGAGAGGAACTTGTCGTGGCTTTGACTGTAAAAAAAAATTCAGTTTGATTATTTATTTTTTGGAAGATACGGTCGATTTGAGTGAGAGATTATCTTCTGTCGCCGCCCTCTGAGTGACAGAGCTGCTATGAAATGAAGCTTTCTCAGCTTCTTGACATCGGTTGTACTCTGCGCATTGATAATCAATAGTTAAAGATGAAACGTATGCTGACATGGAGAGCTGTAGTTTCTGATCCTTAAATCAGTAACCAGTAACCAGCTAGCAGTTCTAGAAGCTGATTTCCTTTTAAGTGTTGAATCCGAGTCAAAGTCAGTAACGCTGAAAGTCTTAGACGGAAGGAAGAGGAAGAGTAGAAAGTTTACATAAAAAGAACGAAATTGCAAAGATCGAGGAAATCCATTTGAGAAAGAGTTCTTGTAGTGTTATTTTGTCGAAGTTTCGATGGTAAGGAGGCCAGACAATTGGAGATGAGGAAGGTAGGGAGAACATTTTCAGAATCTGTCAAAAACTTCAAGTGAAAAAGGAGCAAGAGTGCATTTGTAAGAAAATAAGTGAAAAAAATGAATGTAAGTCAAAATAAAGGAGGAAAAAAGGATCCCATTTCTCTCCAGGGAGTCAGTCACACATCAAAAATACCTTTGAAATAATGTACACTATTACCAAAAGTACAATATGTCATTCGTGAGCCTGCGGTCGCACTGAATGCGAGTTTAGGCGCAGGATGCAAGTGCAGCAGTGCACCACTGACTCATTCATTTTGGATGGTTGCTAGGATACGGAGTTGGACAGGAGATTGAATCTGACTTTCGGAATTGAGACCTCGAATGACAATTATTTCTGAATAAATAAGTGTAAGAAGACAAGCAATAAATTGGTGTATTCGGTGTTTCATCGCTTTCGCAGATAGCCGAGAAATTAGTCGAGTTAGTTGATTTGTCTCTCTGAACAAATAATGGAAAAAATCAAGATAAATGTAAACATTCCTATGTTCTCGATCTAAATGTGAACGGTTTTGGCAACACACCCTTTTAAATTTCGAATTTCACGCATTCTTAATGCAGCGTATCGCCTTGTGTATATTTTCATGGCCCACCGAATTACTGGAGCAAGGAGTCTATTCTTTTGTAAGTATTTCGAGTATTTCCTGTAGCTAATTATCATATCTCGCAGCATGGGATGGCAGCATGGTCATTCAGGCCTGCAATAAGGTATTTATTGATGGAAGACGAAGTGATTCGTGTGTTCGTGTCGTATCAATTTCAGCATCGTCCTTTTTAGTCCTGTGAAGGTGCTTCAGCAGCCTCTTGTCCAAAGGTGCAGTTTAGAACAATTTAGCACTTTCCGTGCCGTTTTGGACTTTGGACCAACTTGGTGGTAGTTTAAAACATCGTCGTGCTTTGATCTGAGTTCAGTATTGTAAAGTGTGAATTATGGGATGGAGTTGGGCAGCACGCGAAGGAGCACGTGCCACTATATCTGTCTGCATTCCCGTGTTTGTTTTTCAAATCATTCATTTCACACTCTGTTAATCAATGTGTTCCTTCAATACTTCACCGAGCTCGCTTAGGTGAGTGTTCCAGTCTTCTTTTATGTTTTAAACTGTGATTACTTAACAGATTTGTACCAACAATAACAAAAATTTGAGAGTTGCCCACTCAATTCGTGTTCTGAGGCATCATGACCGCATAAATTCCACTAATACGCATTAAAGTCAAAATATTGAGCGTATGAGCTTGTGGAGTAATAAATTTCAATATTACGTAAAGCAATTTAAATTACTCGTGTTCATACCTATAAATCCGTGCCATACAAGGCATAAATACACGATAAACAAAAATAATATCAAGTTTCACTTTTTATCTTGTAACTTTCTCGTTTTCCGTGAGTTACGGGAAATGTAGATCTATTTTGCTTAATTTTGAAGCAGTGTGAGTAAAATGCATCAGCAAGTCACAGCTGCTCAAATAATCAGTCCCAATCTCGTACACAGTTATGTTCAACCCCTAGACAGTCGACTGGTCCTGCGTTCAAGTAAGTTCAGCACAATAAAGTGGCCTGTGAATTGATGTCGTGTATCAAATTTCTGTCTCCGTACATTGTTGCTCCTCAATTTATATGACTTTCGTATTGTATTTTGGAATGTGGCAATCGTTATTGCAATCGTGGTCTGTGATTCAACAATTCTGCCTTATTTGCAATGCTCTGCGCACTCCTATTTGTTCATTATTCTATGCTTCTCCAGAATTCAAGTCGACAAAGCAGGGAAAAGTGGAAAATGCTGATGAAATTCAATATTGCTCGAACCAAAAATTGTCTACGTCGAATATTTATGCAAGCAGTCTGCCAGCACGGGCGAGACTGATGTTGAGTGGCGCTTTCCTTCCTTCTTCCTTTTCAATTCTTGTCACTCAGCTAAGCAGCACACATTTTTCAATTCCCTTAACCAAATATACAAAGTTTGTTCAATTTGACACTGGAAAGGGTAGAAATGGGAATGCACCACGGCGAGGCGTGCTGCTGCTGCGTGCTGACTAATTACACGAGTCTTTCCCTCCGTATCAAATTACACGTGAAAATACTGCAAACTGGGACTTGCAGCCACATCGCATAGACAAAATATTATGGAAATCGGAGTCGGTAATAAATGATGAGTCTGACTGATTGACGATTCGTCGACTAAAGAGAAAAAGGCATCATTATTTTACGCGATGATATAACCTCGGGGCTGACTATTTGTGAGTGTTTGTGAGAGCACGCCGTGCTCGAGGGACGAGAATGCTCATAAATTATGATTGGCTCTAATCTCGCCAACTTTATTTTGAGTGTTTGGGCTGCTCCGGCTTCAGCACCGAGTGTGAACCACGCTCGTCATTCATGAACCCACTTAACAGTCTGTATCGGAATATTTACACTAATTTAACTTTGTAATAATATTTTGATCCATAATTTTTGTGGCTGTCTAGATGTCTGCTGCGCTGCGTAACAGCTTGGGTGGTTCTATTTTCTCAAGAGTCAATTTTGAAACAATTCAATTTTAATACAACACCATTCTGGGCGATGAAATTCACTTTATGCGGACAATTAAGTCATTCTCTGCCTGCCTGATTTGCCAGTTGCTACTTTATTATAATGATGGAAGAGCTCCGTTCAACAATTGTTATTCTTTGCAAGAATTATTACTTTTATTTTAAAACAATGTTTGCTTAAACTGCGCAACCTTTTCATCGACGACGTGTGTTCTGAGCTGCTTCACCCAAATTCAAGTCATGTGCATAGGAATAATCTATCACTCATCTGCATCCTCCTCTCTTGTCCGAGTCCTCGTCTTCCTGTGTGATCAATCCTTCAAACACAATGAACCCACAAATGCTTTAACAAACGCCAACTGTTGACTTCTCGCCGCCTGGCATACTTCTGGCTGAATGGATTGGATTCCTCGTCACATCATTTATCATTTTTAATATTTGTAAATAACAAACACAAAGTGAGATGAATTAAGACCTTTCGAAAATGTGCTAATAAAGTCTACCACAGCTGTCGCGGGTACAGGTTATCACTTTCTCTTCTCATCTGCAATTAAATGCTAACTATCCGAGATCCATGAAAAGGAAATGGTGGGCCTGGTCGTAGCTCTCATCAAGCGAAAGAGCATTGAAGGTGCAAACTGCGATTACGAGACGTACATTTCAAATTGCATAACAGTCTAATGAAGATTGCGTAATAGTCATTGTGATGACAGACGTCTTTTATTAATTACTAGCTTATCTTGAGTGTAGAGACGCATATTAAAAATATCGTGCTCTATGAATGTCGTGTTAAGTTTATTTGCGAAATCATGCCATCATCCCATCCAAATCCTAAATTTAATTGGAATCTTAAAAAGAAAGAAGGCTTGACACCGGGACGCTTCGGTTGTCAACGCGGGCCCATGTTCCAGGGCAAACCCAGTCAACTTAGCTAGTATTAATAAAGCCTGACATTTACTGTACCGTACTACTTAGATAACTTAGATTTGCCAGTGAAAACCTGAGTTAGATTGACGGTGATCATGAAGGAATGTGAGTTTCCAACCGGAAAAGGCCTTCTAGTTTCTGCAGAACCACGCAGATAAATTCCACAACCATGCTACTCAAGTAATGCTCGCTTCGAAATGACAAACATTCAAGACACTGATCTCAGATTATCACAGGAACTCCAAGAATTTTAGTTCGTTCATTATTTCAGCAACGATTAAAAGATGAAGCATCAAGTCTGTCGATTTCTTTCACGGAGAGAAGTTGAAGTTGATGTTTGAAAGATGAGTTAGGACTCGATCCTGGTAATTGGTAGCATTTGTTTTGTAGAACAAGTCCATGCAGAATCAGAAGCATCGCCTCAAACCCCGACTAACGGAGTCAACGAGGATAATC
Organism: Mesaphorura yosii; assembly: GCA_009869945.1. Taxonomy (NCBI): domain Eukaryota; kingdom Metazoa; phylum Arthropoda; class Collembola; order Poduromorpha; family Tullbergiidae; genus Mesaphorura; species Mesaphorura yosii. The sequence goes on from WIXG01000197.1 coordinate 18,503, forward strand.
ATTCTTGAAAGACACAAAGACAATAACAGTAAGTCAAAGATAAGAGTCTTGAGAACTCTAACGACTCACCTCGTTAAAAGAACATGTTTTCGTGGACGGGGAGAGAAACCAACTTTTCTCTGTGCTTTGGCATGAGGACCTTGTTGTTGCTCCTGCTCTGTCTTTTTAAAATTTCATGATTCATCTTTGAGATAAGAAGTTTTAAAAGAGATTTCTCAGACACGGTTAACCATTATGATATCACACAGTAGTCCATCTGCTCGAGCTGGAGCATTGAAATGTCTCCAGTTATTGTTGTTGCCAATTACAGTTTCTTTCATTCACCGAATCCAGAATTCGTGAGAAAACTTTCGCATCTTTCAAGGGAAATTATAGCAGATTCTAAATACTTTAGTTTGACTTCCAAACCGCTGGCTGAGGTGCTATTTGAATGTAGGAAATTGGGATATTAACCTATACTCGATTGTCAAACGTTGATAAATAGCATAAATCGAAATCAATTAAATCATCCAATGTCGAATGTGCGAGAAAAGCAACGAGTTTAAGATTCTGCATTGTATCGTCGCAGTGTCCAGAAACAAACGATCAACACGACAAAGAACAACACCGCGAACAACGACGACAAAGAATTCTGCTACAATTTACCGACGATGACGACAGGTTCGAATGCCTCTTGAAGGAATGCTGCCGAAATGTAGAAACTTGGTGGCTTGATGAAGAAGCCGTCGCACTTTATAGCTCACAAACAAATAAAAACGCCAGATGAGCCGACCCGATCCTTACTTTCGAACCGCTTGAAAAATTTATACATTTTTTTATTCGCCGTATCGCATCAGGGCACAGTCGAATAAAGACGACATGACAGAATTTTATGCAATGCAACACAGTTGGACACAACATTACATGCAATTGTCATTATTGTTCAGTATGGAAATTCTGTTGATTGTCGGCAGTTCTTATGTTGTGATTCAATCCAAGAAAACAAGAATTACATGGAATGAATTTTAGTACCTCTCAGTTGGCTGGCTGACAATGACGCGATGTGATCATACTGCATGCTGGATGAAATGTCTCTGGCTACATAACATTGCACCATCTATTTGCATTGTTGCAGAGAAGGAGACAGGCACGGTGAGCAGCGACATAATCAATTTGAATTATGTTAAAGAGCTTCAAAGCACTTGAGAGCATTCGAATTGCATGCGCATGAAACGTCGATTAAGATATCGTACGATTTTTGTTACTGTGCGTTGTCGCCCTAATGTCCAACGAACGCTGAGCAATGACAATGATGTCGTTTCTATAAGCACAGTTCGACAATTGCGATTCACGGAGATGACACACGACAACTCCATGTCGAAATTCACAACGCATCCATTTCCAAACGCCGCAGTCATTTCGCGATGGCAAAAAATAGCCATATTTTATTAAGGAGATCTCATGAATGAACCGAAGTTTATTAATTACAAGATATTGTACAGAATGTGTACGTCAGTATTTAGTAAAAAGTATCTAGCATAGTATTACTAATCCTAACAATCGATAAATAACCGAAATCACACTTGAATGTAGCGATTAAAGAACGAGGATTAAATTCTTCGCTTTAATGGACTAAAATAATAATTTTAATAACACACTATTCCACATTTTATGTCCAATGCCCACAATACGAAGACGCATGATGACTTGCGCTTGAGCCCACGAAGGTCGGATGGCATTGTTCATAGATTCTTGAGCCATGGTCGTCCATATCAATCGACTCGTGCTCAAAGCAGTTACACTTCGACAATGTCATTTCAAGCGTAGGGCCGTCGCTCGCTGCGACTTTATGACTGCCCGTCCTGCCATGATGGTGATGATGATGGTGTGTATGCTTGTGATTTGTGCTAACTGAATTTCCGTTCGCACCGCTGCCATTGCCATATGCGAAATGGTTTATCGCAGCGCTTCTCTTCGCATCCGCCACCGAATCGTGGTGACCACCCGATGAGGAAGAGGACGAGTGCGTAGAGGTTGTGGAGACCAGCAACTGATGGCAATCGTGCCCGTCGTTCTTGCTTGTCCCCAAATGGCGGTGATGGCTGAGATGGTGGTATTTCGACGGAGACGAGTTGTAATTGTTGCTCCCAATCATAATAGATGGCAACGGTATTGAAGTGCCGTTCGATAATGTGGAGGACGACAGCTTCTTGGGGATAATCGTCTTCGACAATTGCTTGGGCTGACTTTCTTGATATTTCCGAAGAACGCAAGCTCCACCAACCATTAAGAGGGCTAAGATGAATGAAATTCCGATAACCAAGACAGGAAATGAAATTATCGTGGCGGACGCTGCCGCGGACGATGAATTCGGGTTCATCAATGCCGTAGACTCATCTGAAGGAATTGAAACATCAAATATTAGTGGCGATCTTTAAGTTTATAATTCGTAATTGCTAGAATCTGACTTACCTGCATCTACAACCTTGAGTACTGCGATTTCTTTGAATGAGTACCCTGCACTGTTAGTAGCCAAACACACATACGAGCCAGAATGGGAAGGATCCGACCTTGCAATGATGAGTTTGCTGATGAAAGTCCCATTTCGCTGAGATTCCGTGATTCGGATACCTTTGTCCTGTGTTTCCTGCAACAATGAACAAGTATTTCTTGAAACGGATGTTCTGAATCTAATTAGTAAGTTCATACTGAAAACTTTGAAATAATCAAGCAAATGTCTTTATTTATCATTGTCATTGTTGTCTTGGTGAGGCATGCATACATACCTGAATCACTAAAACGTGGTGATTATCATTCGGAAGAAGTCTGTGTTTATGCCTTCTACCACTTTGACTGTTAATGGAAGTCTTCAAGTAGTAATCATCGTCTGGGACACGCTTTAGCCATTTGATGTGTGGTGGCAGCGTAGACAGGCTCGCTCGTACAATGCACTCCAGAACAGCTTCGTTTCCAACCATCACCGTCGTATTGTTTGGGTCTCCAGTCGCCAGCTCGGGCCGTCGCTTTTCAGCAATCTCTGTAATCACATGCCAAAGCGTTAAAATTATATATACGGAATAAAAACAAAATTGCTCAAATTTCGGTCGTTCAAAATGAAGGCTGAGAACTTACCGGTGACGTACAGTTGAATGTTCAGCTCCACTTTACCCGCAGTGCTGTTCGCGATGCACGCATACACGCCAGAGTCGTCGACCGTAAGTTTGCTCAGCAACAGAGTCCAGCTCGACCATTTCCATAATTTGTCACCAACCGATTTTCCATTCTGTGAGCGAGGAAAGCGGATTAATGAAGGAGCCCGCACAATGGGATTATTTTGCCTCCCTTCGTATGGACCTGAATTATTCCCATACCTTTAACCAATTAATTTTTGGTGTCGGTGTGCCCTTGGCCTCGCACCGCAATCTAATGGTGTTCCCATAGGTGACTTGCAAAGGGCCAGTCTGCTCTGTTGTTTCCAGTGTGAACTTTGGCGGTACCGCCGCTGCTCTCCCAGACTCCCTTCTCCTGTCATTGCTGTTGCTGGGATGGTTGCTGTAAATCTTTTCATCTGCGTCCACCATCTCTTCATCTATAAGAAACCAAAACAGCCATGATAGAGTAAAAATTCGGATTCGGGTTTGGCTAATTATAAGGCGGCGAAACATTAGCACGTAATGCAAAAATAGTAAAATATTAGAACTAAAAAGAGTTCGAATTAAATTTATATCAAGGCTTTACGCTCTCTTTCACTCTTTCCAGAACACCGACAATGTTTGTTTTATGTGTCAATTTTCTAATTGATCTCGGATTGAAGCAGCGTAACACCTGCATGTCCATTGAGTCTAGTCATTGAGAAAATAAACGGCTTAATTTTCCTAGTAACTCGTTTTGATGATCAAATTACTACAAGGAACAATACGCCCTTTACGAGCCGAAAATTGCTCATTTCAGAGGATTTCCACAAGAGCGAATGCAAAAGGGTTTCATTTAATTCGTATTGGCAATGCATAAGGAGGAATTATCGTATTGAATTTCGTCGAGAGAGTTTCTTCGAGTAAGTCCTTTGAAACTAATATTGTAAAGAATAATTCCGCACTGGAGACCGCCGTTGGCGTGAATAGTGTGAACAACTCCAGAGTGCATTGAAAGGTAATCAATAGATTATACTATTTTGACAAAATGTAGGCTTGAAGAGTAGAAAGACCGGCACAGTTGAGTATAAACTAACGGCAAGGCATAAGATGGTGGATCCGACCTGAAGATGCAATAATGCAGGTTACATATGCTCATTCCAACGACTTCTTCCAACGGATTTCAGGAACAGAGAAAATTTATTATGCCGAAATTGACTTGAGATCTACGGATTTATTGGTCAAAACCTTCGAAGTATTCATGTGACAGATTGACAGACTACGTACGGTATTCTATCAGAAACGGAGATATTGGAGATGAGAATAAAAGTGCCTCATTGAAAATGTGTTACTTCAAGAAGGAAATAGCTGAGATGTCCGAATCATTTCTTATTTATTATCAACAACATGAAGTGTGAGGCAGAGGGTAGGAAACTTTATTTTCCAGACTTGGTTGACATCAAGTGCTTTCGACTTGAGCACGATTCAGACCAATGCCAGATGCACATGCCGGAGCCAGACTCGTACTAATTGCTTTTGAATTGTTCAAGGTACGGTCACTCAAAATCGTTCAACTCACTTGTGCGAGACTTGTCACTTTGCAGGCTGACGTATGAAGGCGTCAAAACTCTTATTATCACCTTTCTTTTCATTTCGTTGTCTTCTGTCACTTCACGTGTCATTTGTCAGGCGTCTCTCAGAAATTTAATGAGTCTTGAAGAAAACAAGCTCGAAACTGTATTCAAGTGGATGAAGTGGGAAGACTACTCTCCATGTCGTTGTCATTTTGTTCCGAAGTCTTTCCAGGACGAACACTTGAGCAAGTAATTTTAGCAACATCTCTTGCACGATTGGCTATGTTGAGCCATACCATACGAGTGTAAAATATGATTTGTTTCGCCGAAGTCGAAGTCACAAGTTGCCCACCTTGATTTTGAATCGTTGAACCGCAACGCGCAAGATGCACCATCGAATCATTCTTCCTCTATTTTCTTTTACGCCTCTGAAGAGTCTATCTGTCTAAATAAAAGATTTTCTGAATGATACTTCTCATATGCTGCGTCATTTCTTAATTTTCCAGTACAGCGTTGTGTGGCTAAGAGTTGCATACCGGTTCACAACACTTGAGTAGTCAAGAAAGAATAACAGACACGACAAAGGCTGCTGGTTCTTGGGTTCTTAATCTTTCAAGGTAGTCAGTTTTCAGCTTCAACCAGAGAGAAAGAATAACAATATTGCTAGACCTACAAAAACTCTCTTGCACATATTTTTGACTGCTCGAAGCTGTCCAGTTCAAAAGCTCAACTCTTACTTTACTTTCAAAAGATTTACAGATTTGCGCCTAGAAACTGAAAACACTTGCAAATGTAGGAATGGATTTCCGAAAATGTTAACCAAAGCCTTGCCATTACCTGAAGTGACATTCAAGGATTCTCGATAAGTGGAGTTATGACTGCAATGAGCATTGAGCTGCTGATCGGACAGTCTAAACGGCAAAGAATGATTAATGCGTTCCTGGACTTGGAATTCTAATGAAGGAACAATGCAACCAATCTACCAGCCTGAGTCAGTACGGATATGCAATTGGCAGCGCAGTACAAGCTAATGATGGTAGTCAGTTTAAAGTAAAAGGCAATTGTCATTCGGAAACAATGCCTCCGAAGCAAGAGAATGGATGGAAACAGTTGGTGGCTGATGTCCTTCGAATTGACTGAGTTTGCTCATCGAGTCTGGGATCATCTGCTTCGCAATACTGGAGACCATGACTTGGTCGTTGGATAATTCCTAGTATTCAAGGAATTCCAGGCGTAATCGGACGCGGAATTCCAAATAAATCATGACCTTAGCTCGTCGATCCTTGGGTCTAGGCTTTATATGCTATTAATTGAAATATTTGACTCCACGTTGCCAGTTTTGTGAGTCGGTCTTAATTAAGGATCCGTGCTAGTGTCTTTGTCACTTGGCGTTGTCCTCTGACGTGTGTATAAATTAATCTCACAGTTTCGCCTTATTTCGAAGTCTAATTTTGTTTATGGGACCATTAGGATGAAAAATGGTAAATAAAATAATAATGTGTCTTCTGTTTTGTGGTACTTGTTAATACCCCCTGCAGTTTTCAGTCTCGAGGCGGGGACGCAGACACATGGCTGGGCTGTGCGAAGAAGGGACAGATGAGACCCTTGATAAACGCATAACTCTATAAAATTCTCATGTGTCACCTTCGTCGTCGAGCAGGCACTCGAGGTTTCAGGTAAGCCAGAGACTGCTGCGACCAACTGACATAAAAACTCAACTCAATTGTGCCAGCCAGGCCATGTCTCGACCATCACAGGAACCAAAAAGGTTTCTTTTTAATGTGTGTCAGCTGCAGCAGCAAGACAATAATAATGACAATCATTCCAGACCAGAGCTCAGAAACAATGAACAACTGGAACGAGCATTACAAAAATATTTCGAAAAGACAATTTAGTCTCTGTTGTCTTATTTCTCATTTTCAGAGTGGCTTTACTGAAAATAATGTTGTTTTCTTGAAACAATGAGATAAACCAAGGCTGCCCGGAATCATGGAGCTGCTCTGTGACATAAGTCACATTCTTCTTCGTCATCATCGTTTTCTCTTATCGGTCCAGGAATCACAGGTTTTTCTTGAAATAAAATTGAACCCACTTCAAGTGTCATGATTTTTCAAGATGAATTATGAAAATTGCATTTTTCACGCTTGAATTTGACTCTGCTCTGCGCAAGGAACAAGTATTACCCAATTTGGAGCGGAAACGCCTGCCTGTCTTGAACCTCTCTCCTGTCCTCGACCATTGCACTTCGCACGGTTTGGCATGGCTACGCTTTTCGCTTTTGTCGGCACCGACAGGATCTCGAGAAAGGAAAAGTGTACGAAGATAACAATGTGAATAAATTTCATTCAGTTTTGAATCTTCCTATCGGTGCCATTGTTGGTTAGAGTCCGGGGTATGACAAATTCATACTGCTGTCGAGCGAGCCTGCTTTGTGAGTGCAATTGGGAGAATGATTGAGCCGAGCGCATCGCAAACATTCTGAACGACCGAATTTTGAACTTGAACTCGTATGAGCAGAGCAGCCAGTAAAGGGCAAAGCAAGAGAATATTTGCGTAATCTACAATAATATTTATTAGCACATCTTTATATGCTTATGGTTTTGCAATTCTGTGTGTGTATGTGTGGGCAACAAAATATAATTTTGAAGCAGATCATGAGTGCTGCACAAATTCAGATGTAAATATGTTAATCGTCAAGCTGGTCGCTGTTACTTTATGCAAACACTGACAGCGGGCGGGAAGCATTTACCGAACACCGCCTACCACAGGTTTCAGTGTTAAAATCGCACAAAATTTGAGAAGCGCGGTAGCCCCTACCCTCAGGTTGCAGCGGTTGCAGCAATTCACGTCGGGCTTCTTTTTAGTTCAACAGATATGGGTATGTAGACTAATGCAGCATTCATGAAATCGACCTCTGTCAAATAGATAATGGAAGTTCCCAAACTGGTAGGAAGCTCAGGTGGCAGCGGAGGAAGCAACCTACCTTTGATGCTTGAGAAATGTCACTTTCTTGTACTATTTCTTAAGGACCGTTTTGTTATATCACTGCTCATAACGAACTTGTTTCCTCGCGTTTCATCGAGCGAAGCATATATAAATGTGTAACCGAAGAGCCCGATGTAAACGGGTTGAGAAGGGAGACAGAACATTTCCTATGATTTTGCATCTCCGGAACGTAGGTCACATCGAACGCAGAAGAAATCGACCAGTTCAAATTTCATTAAATGAAGCTGTGTTTTGATGGGGCACAATGCTAGCTAGCACGGCCAATAATCTTACAGGTTTGCGTCGGCCGATTTTATCACATTCTACTGCAAGCTTGGGACTGATACGGTGGCTGCGTATGCATGCGCTCGAATATCCTTTCGTTTCGTACCTTAATGTTTGCTTATGCTGATGCTTTTGTTTCATAATTTTGCTGGTAGAATACGTAATTATTTCTCTGCTTCTATTCTTCTTTCCATTACTATTTCTTTATCATGACTTTCGCGTACACATAAAGTCGTAAGATGTGCTAGTCTGAACATGCTTGTCATGAAGTATTTATTAAATCTGTATTGACGCTGATGACCAACAAGGCACTAAAAGAGACCGGTTTTTATATTTCTTAAAAAGGAATTGGACTTCACTGCGATGCGATAGCCTGCCAGCCTGGTTGAATAAATGGAGATTTACAGTATCTACACTTCTCCAAAAGAATCTCTTTGAATCAGATGCAAAATAAATAAAATCTGAAATCATGCGGTTCATCTCGTTTCGTCTTCCTCTTCAACTTACTCCTCATTTGTTCCTACTCCCACTGTTGGCCTTTGTTGTTGTGAGAAGTAAAAGAAAAAGAGAAAACACCGACAGAGATCACATCCCAGTGCGGTTTCTGAGGACGCCGAGCTGAATGGAGAAGCGCACGCGGTTTCTCTGGTCCTTTCATGACTAGTCATACAAATGAAACAGATTCGGACAGGAAGAAGTGATAAAATTTCGCATCCCTTTCGGGATCAAGGCTCAGGTAAGAAATTTGCCGGTAATGATCAGGGAGGAGAGGAAACCACGACTCAAATCCCGAGCCGTTATTGCCATTTGGGCTTTATTGCAAAGTTCTCTTGAAAGTTTCCTAATAGCCTTTGAAGGTGCAAACGCCGAACCACAAATCGTAAAACCAAATCCGTCAATAGATTCAGAACGAGAGTCGGTGTAGAAAGAAAAAAGATTCTTTCTACTTTTCCGCTGTGCGTGAAGAATTTAATGTCAAAACCAAATAACAACCCGTTTTGGTTAGAAGGCGCAAAAATCAATTCGTCCCAACGAACCGAAATCACGTAAGAAGAAAAATTTCTGCAATGCAATGGTCAGATTTCTGCAAGTCTTGGGGGTAGGTGTGCACAATTTTCTTAAACACTTCATTCCCTCAAGCTATTTCTCAAGCCGGTCGAACGATTTGTTCAAATAATGAGACGTAAGCTGCTTATTAGCCCGCAAAAAGACACCTTTCGGCCACTGGATTTATGTTTTCGAAAGCAAGTAAAAAATGGATAGACTGAAGGAATTGGAGTAAGATTGAAGAGGAAATTGTAGCCCTGTGCAGTCATTTCACGCGAGGTACTCAACAATTATGGGCTACCTGTCTTTCTTTGACCGGCAGACTTTCGAATGCAGACGAAAATTTTTTGTACAGGGTAAATCACATCCTTCGCAGCAGTAATGATGCCTCATGACGTTCATAAATTGTTTTATGACTATTTACGTAGTCATTACGATTCACAGCGACATGCAGCAATACATCGTACTCAAGAAAGGACGGCCGACAAACTCGTTTACAAATTGTTCGGCGAAACTCAAGCATGGAATCACTGTGCAAATCATTGTGTAATTGTCCAATTCGCGTAAACGTAATGCGAGCACAGTGAGACGAGTTTACAAAAATGTGGGCATACCAGAAACGATGAGCCGTATTCTTGCCGACTGCGAGCCAAACCCATTAACGCCTTTGCACTCGTAAATGCCGGCGTCTTCAGAGTACATGGAGCGAATGCGCAGAGTCCTTCCGTTGACGCGGAGTCTTGGTGACCATGCAGGTGTAATGGATTCGCCATCCTGTAAGAAGCATAAAAATTCGTTAAATTTTTGAGTTGTATGCGCCACGCACCAGGTCGAAATCAGGCTGATCAATCAATCAATCGATGTGGGCATGGAACGAGATACTCGCGCACGCAACAGAGTCTAATTATACTGTTGCCGCGGAGCAGACGGAGCAGAAGTGGTGCGTAGTTTGATGCACTCACGCATATGCACTTTTTGCTCACGGGGCGGTACAGTAGTCAAAGCAAATGGGCAATCGCATGCGAAGATGATATACTATTAGAATTATTATTGCTCACTCAATTACCTATTTAAGAAGGAGAAAATTGGAAAAGTACACACACACACAACTCGCAACTCCATTCCCAATCATCGAGTCACACCTGTTCAGCAGCAGAAGCGTGTGTAAGCGCCTCGTTTGTTTACTTATCGCTTGCTTCAGACCCACACGGCATAAAAAACCAAGCCAAGAAAGATAAATTGAGTGCTTAATGCATAATCGAAGTGTGTACGAGAAAAAGCTGCCGTCCGCGATCGCGTCTCTGGACAAAAAGTAAGCCGTGCTGCTTTTTCTTTAAGAAAGCATACATGAGACTTGTCAGGAATTAAAATTCAGCGCATGAAGCGTGTGACATGCACGAAAAATCCACAAAGTGAAATTAGACGCGATCGAATGAAATGAGTTTAACCGTAGCCAAGATGAGATAGTGAGCAGAAGGAAGGAAGGAGACGATCTTGATAACGTTAACAAGAGCACGAAAATGAATCAAGTCCGAATTATCACATGCATAATACGGTGACTATTGAAAGCCACAGGGCTGTGCTGAGACTGTTGGTATCAATGCTGGTGATCAGAATCACATCCATTCATTCGTTTGTCCAGGTGTATTGCTAAGTGAGAATCTGGGGCAGCGTTTTGATTTGGTATTCAACACAGTGCTCAAGTTGTAACAAATGGCAATAATAATAATAATGATAATTTGTATATTTATTCTCGGCTCCTACGTACTGAGACAACAAGTGGCAGTAATTATGGCGAAGTTAATAGATTGTTATTGGATTTTACGTACCTTATACCAGTCGATAATGGGGCTTGGATCACCATCAATGGGGCAGGTTAATCGAAACTCCTGGCCAAGTTGGACTACTTGGAGCGGCTTCAATTCATTGGACAGGATCACCGGTGGACCTGGAAAGAATCAAATAAGTACACTGATCAGCATTTAGGCTGATTCCAATTTGCAAATGGGTTGACAGTTGGAACGCTGTACTTTGCCTTTGTTGTTTTGCTTTGCTTATGAACTCATGATTATATGATAGAAGCCGACAGTTTAAATTGCGACAGCGCAAGATGCTGAGCATTAGTCAAGTGAGGTGGCAATTAGTTAACACTCGCAACTGCTCAGGACTCGTCTCTGCTTCTTGGCTTTCTGTTTCATTCCTTTCGTCTTCCACATCTTCTGTCAAAACAAACAATTTGTTGCATCGTTCATATTCAATTTTCATTTCCCAACCACACCATCATCTCGTTAGTATTTTAAAAAAAAACTTCCACTCCTCTCCGGGACGTTGCCTTAACCGATTTAGCCCCAATACTCAGTCAAGTATATTGTATCCATTAACCACATAATAAATTTACGTTATTGAACACTTTCTGCTTTCGTTCCCACTCCTCTCAGACATGGCAGTGCAGGGTTTTGTTCCTCTTTCCATATTTCATCACCGAAACGCAAAAGCCTTCTGTGAACCCTGAGCATGCTGCTACTGTCGTGATATGATAAACAGAGCAGTTATCTTGGCTTCACAAGATTCCTCTTGACGAATACGTTCCATATTGCCTCTGCTTCTTTATTTTGGCTAAGACATTGCGATGACAAGCAATAAATTGGCCATATCTACCCTACTTCCATTATGAAGAGTTCTTCCTATATTTTGACACAGGCGTCATTTTCTGAGGGATTCAGAGACTTGGCTCTTTCCCATACTCGAACGTTGCAGGAGAATAAAATTAGTAACTAATCCGTGAGACAAATCTCCTGAATTTGAAAGTTATGCGCTGAAGAAGCAGCTAAGCCGAAGCAAGAGATATTCAATTAGGATTCCACTTGCCTGGTGCCTGTCACACGCGGTAATTGTAAGGAACATCTGAAGAACTCTTGACCACTTTACATTCAGTGTACGACTCACAACTCAATTTACACTTGTTCAATTAAGAAATACGTCGGCCTCTCGATTGAGTCTGACTGCTGCATCAAAATACGTATGAAATCGAAATGGGCTCATTATCTTGGAACAGTCGAGCTACGGCCACGGCCAAAGATTGGTAAACCGGATTGCTGGAAGCCGGAATCGAGTCCATTTGTTACGGACAAATATACTACTGTCTGCTATGTGCATACTAGTAGAGTGATGAGACAAGTACGATAATGATGACAAGACATGAATGAGGAAATATGTTTCCAATGTACACTAATCACAAGAACGAGGGACTCAAACCGTCTACTCTTGTGTAACTGGTTAGACCTAAATTTAAGGGTCGCAATCGCAATAATAAAAAGTAAGTAGTATGCATGTAAAGCCTTGAGTTGCATGATGCAGAGAAACATTTTGAGCTGTCAACAACTAATTTCATCATTATTCTTCTACTGCAGTTGTCCATCCCGAGAAGAGTGTTGAACCTGGACATAATTTTCCAGCAATAGATCCTCGTGAATGAATTCTCTTGCATTCCAGCATTGATATCAAATTCTTTGTCTAAAACATGAAATTGCATTTGCCTTCAATTTGCAGGATGTCATTGAATCATCGTGAAATGATCCAACTGGAAACGTTCTTCCTGGCTAAACTCTCTGGCTTTCAGGTCATTCGTTTACTTTTGCTCGGAAATGGATGTGACTTCGACTTCGGAGCCGCTTGTCAAAAGAAAGACTGTTGTCGAGGCACGAGAGTTAAAACAAACTCACGCAAACACAATGAAGCGTATCCCTCCAATTTGAAATCCACTTTTCCAGCAAGCCTTTTACAAAGTTAGGAGCTCAAATTACAGTAACACACAAAACACCTTCCATGACGCCCAACCAAATTTTCGACTTCCAAAAAAAGTGGGAGAGGAGGAAGGAGCGGACGAGGAGAGGAAGACATTCAATATCTTGAACAAACATTACGTTCATTTTTCTCTATTCCTTGGTGAAGTTTTAAATTTCAACATCATCGAAAAAAAATTGAGTTACATTTAAAAAAGTTTCCATTTCACCAAACCCATACTCGTAATGAATAATTGCGTCCAACGTATTCTGTGGACAAATTACGCGAGATACGCAAGAGGGTTGGATTTCTTGGACTTGTAAGATTATCAAAGTTGACAGCAGCTTCATGCTCAATCTTAAAGGTTGTCTCGACTTCGATGGCTCTCCCGCTCGTACGAGGCTACATGACATTATTCCGGTTGGAATCAGGTGCATGCATGAGCAAGTCTGGAATCACATTATGCGTTCTTGCCAGACTGTTCAACCCTTCCATGGAGCCTAATTAAATTCTGAACTCAGCACGCACGCACACACATCAGGCAGACGATCGGGATCGACGCCACGTAAAATCAAATCTTGCATCAAGTTTGCAGTGTCGAGTGAGTTTACATTAATTCGAAGGGAACGCCAACGGCTGGAATCAAATGCAGGTCTGGGCGCACACGCAAAGACTCAGCATTTATAAATTCCTGGTAATTGAATTGCTCCAATAATCGTGCAAGGTGGCTGAGGGTGAAATTATTACAAAAACGCGAAATCCACTTTGAAATTCGAATTTCTATCTTCACCTCCTTAAGAATATTTACTCGGTGCATGTTATTGTAGTAAAATCAAGATGATACAGAAATTTTCTTCTTTATTCAACGCTGAGTAGGATCTCACGTTTACAGCAGGGTACTGTATCACGAAGAGACTATTGTGTGTGTCCATGCATGAATTACTGCCTCGGAGTATTAAATTCTCAACCCATTGTTGTTTAAATATTCCAAATTATTCAGTTCGTTCTTCTATGCAAAACCAAACAGCAAAGGAATTACCCGGAGATTCGAGGAGATTTTTGAGGGAAAATGTTCGACACTAGATAGATGCTAAATGCGTATACTTTACATCTTTTCTCAGCAACCTAACTACACAGTGGAATAAAACTTCGAAATTGTGCTCTTTTGAATTTAATTTGTATTTTGAAGTGTGGCAGCCAAAGAGAAGCTGAAGAAATCAAAACAACCACGAAGAAATAGCATAGCACCTCACGCTACACAATGGCTTTAAATTTAAACAATGAGTAAAGTTTTGATACAAAGCAGACAGTTTTCAAGACAGGTAGCGTCAGTAAAAGGAAATGCACTTGCTTCCTTCAGGAGCAATGCGCAATGGCTGAGAGTCTTCACTCGCTGGAGAAAAGAAGACAGAGTTCTAACAAAGTGACCAAAGAGTATGTCCGATGATAAGATTGACCGCACGATGATACATTAATACACTAAATTAGAGTAAACTCAGCCAACCACACAATGGGATAAAGTTGAGAATCTCTTAAACTGTAACAACGCACCCAAAGAAAGTGATGGACATTTCTTATGCATGCATGAGTCAAGTATCATCCTGCAACAATGAAATATAAAATCAGCAGGACAATGATGCGAGTGGAAAAATAAAGTGCTCGTGATTCCAGCAGACACTCGACACAATACGAAAATCTTTTCAATTTCAATTCACTCTTCTTGAATCTGACTCTGACTTACGCTGAGCACAAAAAATAAACACCACTGCTATCGCGCGAGCTTCCCAGGAACATTGCCGTCGAACAATGGGACTGAACTACTTTACTTTTACTTCAGGATTTGGTTAGCAGAGTACCTGCTGCAGAGTACAATTAAAAGAGTTACGAGCCGGGAATAATATTTATTCTCCGGCCGGCGACTCTTCTCACATAAATTCTTCTCGACAATGTATAAATATAAATAGACACGGGAAAGTGTAAGTAGGCCTTCTAATTCCTGCCAACTCATTCTGACAGCGTAGAGCATTGTTATCAGTTTCAGCATCAGTTGCATTTTCTAAAAAATGTGTCTACCAGCTTTCGCATTACGCAGCCAGGTAGATCTAAGTGGGCTCTATTCAATTACATCAGAGTAATGAAACGCAACTCCTCGCACTTCAGAAGCTGCAGTGACGAAGTTTGAGTAAACGATCTCCACCGTAGCTTCAATTAATCATTTGTACGCAGTATTAAAACTATGCACCGCACGCCCACAAAAGACACAATCATGACAAGCTTGATGAGAAGAAAATTTGACATCCAACTTACCTCGCGGTGTATCTCCAGCCACACTTAGTGCTGCGTGGCTCAAGATCCACCATGCCAAGATGACTGACCAAAATATGATGCAAGGAGTAGAATTTCTAATACGGGACAACATTGTCACGCTGTTAATCACTTTGAGTTTTGCTTGAATCTGACTTGCGTGGTCCTCGTCTCAAGTGACAACTAACTACTAACTCGTCAGTTTAGCTGAGCTGGAACTCTGTTGACAAAATCAAAAGAAAGTTAGACATATTCAGTCACATTGTCACACTTTGGAAAGAGTGAAACGATGAGCAATTGACACGCCTTCGCGGCAGTGAGTGGGTTCTGAATAATTACCGTTCCGTATTCAACGCACATTTATCATACCGTAAGGTTTCAAGTAGTTTTGTGAGAAATTTGTCAGGCACGAACTTCTCGAGATTTATGACCAGCAATTGTACTAATAATCGATCCTGAAAAGGTTTATGGACAGAAACCCAGAAGCAAAGACGAAGAGAAGACGATGTTAGTCTTGCGAGCTGTGGTCCCACTTACGGAGACAGAAAGTGACATAGACGTTTAGACAAAGTAGCAAAGCATTTGGTCCAAGGGGTTTTGAGCTGAAAGCCTGAGAAACGGCTCAAGTTTTCTGTTTTTATTTTTGTGAACTCGAGCATCGAGCAACAATGGAAAGGGGGCTGAAAGAAATTCTACGCCTCATTTCATTTTCTTTACTTAAGCATTGACCTTTAAAATTTCTGAAAAAACATTTGTCAGAAATGTGACAATATATTATTCTTCCCATTACTCACACTGTCACACTTACTCAGCGCACTTCGTCTCCGGGCAGCCTGCTCAGCTTTCCACCCTCTACGGATCAGAAGTATGAAAAGAATCGGGACAGCTTGCACCTCTCCGTACGAATACGAGTACAGATGAACGCGAGAAATTCGTTTTTCAGAGAAAAATTTTCTTTGCCAATGATGAGTTAGTTGTGCGTTGCAAAATTCGCAAACTTGTTGAATACGTAACTTAATAATCAAATCTTAAAATTGCAGCCGTTTACTCAACATCGCGAGTTCATCTTTCATTTATGCTCGCATATTACACAAGTTCCATGATTGTTCCGACTTTTACAACTCATAAAACTGTTCATAAATTTATTACATGTTTGTGACTTTTGTTGCTTTATTTTATACGTTTTTTGCTTTCAACCCAAAATGCATAAATTTACTCCCGGACAACACGCTGGACTTGAATTTAGCCGATTTCAGAGCTGTTCCTCAAACACTTACGGCGCAATAGAATGAAAAAAATCCATCGAGCATGTAAATGCGATGATGATTATGAGGATTCATTACAATGTAACATGCTTACTACAAGTCGTAAAATGGAAGAGCGCTGCGCGTCTCCGAACATGCTCAACAGGTTGTCAAATTTTACGATTCTGTGACTACTCTATAAATGCCGAAATTCAAGTAAAGGGACGAACTGGATTTGCTGAATTTACTACAGAAATTTTCATGATCCCTAAAGTCAATATGTTTAATTCAATTAGCTGCCCGAAACAACAAGGTGTTACACATCGTGATGGAGGTGAGATTAATTTCATACGTTGAGCCTTTCACACCGGTTTACGCTGTGCAATGGGGAAAGACCACAATATAAAAAATGATTTATTATTTTTACCCTCCTCGTCTCCTCTTTAATCCGCTTTGCGTGGTCATTTGTACTTGACATTGGTCTCGCTGTGTTTTTAATAACTTCACTTAACAACTTTATTGAATTCTTTCATTTATCATTATATTAAAGAGTTAAACGTAAATGATGTGTGCGCGACGCATTCTTAATTCTTTCGGATGTCAAGAATCGCCCGAAAGGGAAGAAACTGGTCTGTCATCATCACCTGTCTCTGTCGTGGTCATGCGGATTATGCATGAATTGGGCACAAGCGTAATTGAAAACGCTCGTCTTGCTAATTAGATGGATGACAGGTGTTGAAGATTAGAATACGAAATGAGGCAAGAGTAGATTGCAATAGAAAGAAGGGTTGGAAGCAGCTTTTCCGCCTTGAAACCGTGCAGTACGAGAGAACGCGGATTGGGCCATCGCCTTCTGTCCACCCTTAAATTATATCTCAGAACGAGAAGGAGGGCTGAGTTGCGAAAATATTAATTTCTGTTTTGTTTATGGTGTTGTAATTACAGATCGGTCTTTCGTACTTGGTAAATGGTTGTGAACAGGGCGGAATGACTGATACAGTAATTGTAGGTGCTAAAAGTTAAAAAGCATCTTGAAAAATGAAGTTTACTTACGACGAGCGTAAAATCGAGGAATGAGACTCAGCGCTTCTTTGAAGATGCAGGCCGCAAATTGGCGTTCTCGTTCACGGCTTTACGAAGAAAGTCTTCTACGTCAAATTACTGGTTATGCTATTTAACGACTTCGTCGATGCCTCAAAATTCGCGAAGCGCGATCACATTTGAGACACCGGTGGATCACGTTTGTCAGTTTTTGCGCTTCTGTCGGTCATTTTCGAAGTTTGTCTCAAATTTAACTGCACGCACAGGACACGGAATTTGACCAGTTCACTGATAACGTTCCCTTAAAATTTGAACATTTATTGGCTGCTGGCTACGAGAAACGTGAGAACTAATGAACTTTGATGCTTGGAGCTGTTTGTTATTGTATGAGATGTTGAAAGACAGAACCTTTTCTGTCAACTGAACCAGTCTTACTCAAGGCAGACACTTCTTATAGTAAGGAGTAGAAACGTCTTTCAGTTCACGTACGACCGGTCCTCTCGGGACTGAGCAGTGCCAGTACCAGTGCACTGTATGAGGGATACAGCGAAATATGGACACGCATAGAAAAACTCACGTTGTTGTGATGGCTCCTCGCAGCACTCTCTCTACTCTCGGCTTGAAAAGGGTCTACTGACTTGAAGTGGGACTGAATTGACATGGCACATTGTAAAAGATTATTTTCTTAACTTGATTTCAATAATATAATTCTGCCGCCATTGAACAACAGCGAGACGCGCTCACAAGTAGTGCATCGAAATGAATTGAAATGTGAAATATGGTTTGGGAAATACAGTGGTTTGTAATGGAAGTATAAAGTACTCATGAGTCCTTATTATTTCCCTCTTGGACCATTCAAATGCAAACGGACGGACTTCTCGCTCCAGTTCAAAAATAATTCTTTCATGGCATGACAGGCTTGAGTGAACACATTATCGACAGCACGGGCCATGGGCACGACCAGTCTTTTATTCAGGGAATCAAGCCAGCGTGAGTAGCAGAATCAGACCAAAAAATTAGCAAATGACAGTTGATTCTTATCACAATTAATGACATGATTAAAATAATTTAATGAAATGATATCATCCATGGGTTGCGATGATTGCAATCTTCACCTCGTCAAACTGGTAACAATTTATGGGCGGAATCTTAAACTCTTGAATCGAAGATCAGGCGTCAGGCCACACGTGAACTTGCGATGACTTATTTCGATCCCAAAGTGAACAACTTCACTCGCCCAGCTGAAATCTGTGCGTTTCAATCAGGACAAAGGAATACAAATTCCCGAATGCAGCAGGACACACAGAAGTGTTTTCATTTTGAGATTGAGTATATAAAATCTAACCATCATTCATCCGTCTCCATCCATTCTGCGTCTCCGTTGCTGGCTGGAAATCTCTTGACCCAAACAGCTCACACAAAGGGTCCAAAGTAAACACTGTGCTGTGGAGTTTGCGTTGTAATGCGAAGGGTACTTGGGCTTTGGGTATAACGAAGTCTCATAGTGTCTTCCTTCCTGTTGGCTTCTTTCACAATTGTCATTTTTGATGGACTTTTGTGCTCTCGTGGAGACGACCAGAAAAAGGTTCTGTTTTCATGAAAAAGGTGACTCCGCATGAGTTTATCTGAAAGTGTCATAGTTAGTTTAGTGCTTAAATAAGTAATGGTTGCTGTCATGTTACTTACACAATGCACTGTTAGGACAGTCAAGAGAAAAGGAATCCTCGAATCTCGTCTCTTGACTCTCTTGTCTCTCTTGTCTCTTGCAGCAATCATAACTGGCCAGAAACTAGTCTACTGCCTGAGAAACACACAGAGATAAAGCCGTGGAGGTTCTTAACAATCGGAATCCGATTTTATTGCCTTACCATCAAAGTTAAGATGAATGCGAGTCTGCTGCTGTCGCGCTTGCCTGGAAGTCTTCCTTCAATTTCTTCATCATTCTTACAATCTGACTTTTGTGTACTGTCTACCTTCCTGTACTGTTTAGCTGGTCGGAGATGCAAGTGAAACCCTCGACTTCCAAGTAGGTCCTCTCCCTAGACCTGTGCTTCTTTAAGTTACTCTTGTATGATTAATGGCTTCATTCCCTCGTCAAACGACAATGCAACACGTTTACAGTGGCATGTATGAAAATTTGGCAAATGGTTATGAATCAAGTTCATGCGACGTTCCGTAGGAATAAAATGTTCATCGACGTCAACGAGAAACAGTATCACTTTATTAATAATAAACATTTATCCTTGCATTACATAATGAAAATAATGAAAGCACTCGGATCGGTAGCGGATGTAGAGATTCTGTTCGAGTCTGGTGTTAAATTAAGTCATGTCATCCACTGGGCACTCGTTCGACTGGCGATGGTTTTAAAATTGATCACCATTTGATTGAACTTTATAAATTCTGTTCGGAAGTTGGAATTTCAATTAGAATACCCATCTCATATGTGTATGGTAACTTACAAGTTGTTTCCCGCGATACCTCTCAACAAATCTATCGGGCAACCCAAACAGTAAAGAATGTTAAGGTCAGACATTAAATTATTTACGTCTGGGCACAGTTGTTAGCGGTGGTCACCCGGGTGTTAGTGCTTTAGCTTTAACCAGGGTTACCTGCGCGAAGCGGCGGCATCACTCATCGGGTTCTTCTTTAATTTCTTGCTTTATTTCTTTCTTAATGTACGTTGAGGGCTTGTAAACCGTATCTAAGCCTTTATACTTTAAGGTAGATTGATTCTTTCCTATGTCAACACACACAAGACAAGAGAGTTAAGTAGGACAAACATTAAAGCAGTGTATGTTATTTCAAAACAAAATGCGCATTTGGCTGACTCCATGCCCATGACGCCCGCAAGAATTGAAAAGGTAATACACATTAGCATACTGGAAATTCAAAATGAAAAGCAATGAATGCTATGAAATAGCATTCAAGCCTTTTCCTCTCTTTCGCGATTATATTTTTCAAGTTCTCTGAGGAACAGAGCCTTGGGTTTCATTATCGTTGCCCGCTCACCACGACATTTAGGGCAGAACCACTTTCCCTTTGGCTTGGTAGTCAACGACACGCAGGAGAAATGAAACCACTCAATTGGGCACAGATCATTGTCACATCCAATCATATCACCGTAAGAGATCTGAAATCAAAAGTTCACAATTACATAGCAAGCAGGAAGCGTTTTTCAATTAGTAACTAAATTCAAAGAAACAGGCATTACCTGATCGCAGAGACAATATGTCGGCTCATCGGGATCAATTGGCGTGTTGGTGGGTGGAGAATTTGAACTTCCCGTTTGTTTTGTGTTGGTTTTCTGACGTCTATATTGCCTTTTCTTTTCAGCATCTGCTGTTTTCTTTTCTTGCTTCACCTTGGCTACTGCCGCACTGGCGTTTGCCAGCACTCTTTCTTTGTGTGATCCCCAGCTGACACGCTCCTTCTCGTGCGACTTGTCCACGTTGCATGCGGAGCTCGGTCCTGCTTTGGCAGGAGGAATGTAGTGTTGACTAGAATTTCCGGCAGCATGAGAAGTAGATGAAGTGGGTGGCATCGCGATGAATGGTTTTATGTCAATCGACGGTTGATCCGCGTGCGATGTTGTTTCCGATGCTGTTGGACCTAAAGAAGGTGGTACAAATACATCATTCCGTGGACGTCGGGCTCTCTTCTTCTCGGAAGTTTCAACGATCGTAGTTGGCTCCACAGGCTCGTGCTTCACCTTCACGTGTTCTGGATAGCGAAAGTAGGATTGGGAGTTATATTATTACACTTTGAAATGCAGTAGATATTTAATATGCAAAAGTTGGGAACTAGAAAAGAAATAATGTAGATTCAAAGCTTATCTGCGTCACGAAAACCTTGTAAAATGGGACTGCATTCGAAAAATTCAAACATTTTTTGTGAATAATGATCAGTTGCAGAATTTTCTGACGAAATTTTTTTCCATTTTGAAGCGAACGCGTAGGAGAAATGTGATTTTCGCCTTCCTAATTGTGGGGAAAAGAAGAAAGGCAACTTACCGATACCAGAATTCTTTTGGTCCAGATCCAATTGAGCCGTCTTATTCTCCAGAATATCTTGTATCTGTTGCACAATTTCCAATTTTTGATCGCCAATTTCTTGTGTTCGAAGCAGCAAGGTCTCAACCATTGAAGTGATTGCAATTGATGCAGCTTCAGCATCCGGATCATTCTTCTTTTCCTTTAACGTAGTGAGCATATCCAATAGACGCTCAGCTTCTTTTACATGACCTTCACATAAAGTTGGAAGTAGTCGAATATTTAAAGTACAGGATAACAAGTCTCCTAGTCTCTATCAACGTACGATTGCACTCCGCATCATACTCTTTCAACCGCGATAAATGCTTTTGCAGATCATCAGGAACATCGGTAACCGCGTCCACATAATCCTCGACATAGGTTGTAGCGTAAACGGCTGCTACTGCTGATTGTTGGGAGTACATTCTTCCTAAGCCTGGTTATGCAATCAGTCCTACAGAAATAAAAGAATTTAATGTCAGTTAGCTTAAGTCTATCAAATCCCAAATTTACCAACTGAACCGATATCTAAATGCAGAAATACTTCCGTGTAACGTCTTTTTCCACAAAGCAATCGACGAACATTTTTCTCCAAAGATCTTTTGTCACACTCATTATCATAATTCATTTTTCCACAATTTTTAAATTAAGTGCAGGTATGCAGGTGCAGACATCGACGATACTTAAATGAGCAAAAAATGAACAAGAAATCCTACGCGCGTACAAAACCATTGCACCAGACACCATATCATATTCCACCTGCTTGCACAATCACTTTATAATTGTTTGCATTTTGTTCATAAATATTGAGTATTAATAAATTCCAAGTTCGTATTACTTATTATCATTCTTTGACTTTAAAGTGAATGCTTAACATTTGTAGCAAGAACACTGTGGAATCAGGTTATTGTGGAGAACATTTTGTGGGAAAACGCGTTGTGAAGAAACATTGCGAAAAAAGACCATTGGTCCGTGTAAGCTGAATTAAAGTCACTCATTTAGTCACCTAAATTCGTGTTCGCCGAATTATCGATACGCTCCAAGGAAAGCAGAATAAAAAGAACACAGTGTATGCTACTGGAATCTAAACTAAGTCCCAGATATTTGGCTGATGGCATTGGAGCTAAAACAATCCGCCTGACCTAAAAAACATGCGACAAAACGTTAAGTTAAATCGGTGCCGGCACAACTTCATTTAATATTTAAAGTCGGGACACTGGCTTTCGGAACACAATGCGGCTCAAAATCAATCACGGTTGTTGTTTTCGAATACTCGTGCGATGTTCGTGCTTGAGTTTCTTTGTTCGCAGCTGCTGCTTCATGGTTCACCATTTATGGACAGGAGAAGTCTGCAATGCAATGTAATATAAGATTTCAATTGGTCCAAATTACTTGCTGGAACCAAAAATTAGTTCGTAATTTGATTAATACTTCTAAATTTACTTCAGTCCTATCTATCACCCTAGGCTCATGGTAAACTCGCCCAATTCAATCGCAGTGCATGGTTTAACGACTTCAAACCAATTCAATCAGGAGTCTTTCCTGATCAAGCATCTATTAAAATTCCCAAAATTAACTTAAACAAAATGAATAAATGTGGTCCAGGGGAGATGATTATGATTATGGCCCGACGTCAGTCCTCCCTGGATTCACAAGTCCACAATCATGCGCATGTTAAGCTGAAGTAGGACATCGAAGAATCACCTTGGAGGATGAAAGAATTGATGAGCCGGGTGGTTGGAGCTCTGACTTGTCTATTTATTTTTTAGCCACAAGGTTCTCGATTCCATACATTTATGGCTTTCGCAAAAATTTATAACCCTTGCTTTTCAGCTGCCCTATGCACTTGGCGCACAGAAATGCATCGTATTCTCAGTGCTGAACTGACCGTGGTAAACTTGCATGGCGAATAAGGCAAAACATATTTTTGATTTGAAAAGGGTTATTTGAGCCATAGCTCGCAGTACAACATCATGTCAGGGCAATCAATTTTTGTTCAAGAACTGCTCGGGTCGGTACTACTCTCGACAAGCACGTGGAAATGGATTGAATGAAATCAAAATTGAGATCACCTTGTGATCGGCGGCTGGATCTGTGAGGCCGAATTCGTCTTTTCAGATACCACCGATTCACAACCTACTTACATGAATGGGCGTCCTCGATTCTCCTTAGAACTCTAGAGCAATTTTTGTAAGTCACCCGTTTACCTGATTGAAATTGCACGGAGTAATGCGTCGAGGCCGGACGCAATAATCCATTTTTAGTGTGATGAGGAAAATACTGAATCTTAATGTTCTTTTTAGTGCAGGCATATCCCATTCTACAATGCAAATTATTAAAGGTGGCAGTCATTCCATGTGCCATGACGCCAAACGTGATTGTTGATTCTGGTTCTTATGAATGCATGCGATGCGCTAATTTTTTGCTGACTTGTTGCCTGCTTACCAAATAATTCCTACGTAATGATTTTCCCAGCCGCGTCAACCTTGGGAAAATCAAGACCTCGTACGCAATAATCAAAACTATGATGAAATTACACATATGGAGGAAAACAGGTCAGACTGGAGTGCAAGACGTAAGAATTTCATGCCCAAAGGGAGGAAGAGGATACCTGCTTTATCCATTATAATGCAAATTCCAATGTCTTCAATTTATTGTGTGCAAAGGACTGCTCCAATCACACAGGAAACGCATGGCGAACAATGAAATGGACGAAATCAAAGGAATACAAAAATTCCTCAATGAGCGTCACATTTATTCTAGTGATCATTCGACTTAATGCGGTCGTGTCAAGGGTCAGTTAACACGTTTAAGATTGAAGTCCAAAATTCTAGTGCAGGTTTAATCGACTAGCGTTCTGCCCTCGTATCAGACATGATATCCTATCAGAATTCCAGTTACAGTCGGTCACAACTCGCGAGTGCTGAGGCCAGTCACGTCATCGCATCGTCTTCATTTGATGATATTTCAGAGTACATGAGGCACAAAGTTGCACGTGAATGGTAAAGCCAGCAAACCGGTCTCGCTTATTGCTCTTCGATGGTTAACCTCATTCAGATCGCACATCAAAGCATCATTAATAACTTTTTGCCGAGTTCGCGAGAACGTTCACTTACGCAAGTCAAACTCAGGAAAATTTCAGTCAGAATCTTCGTGTCCAGTTGAGTGGTACAGCACATGCTCGTCTCTTCACTCGATTTCAAATACTTTTGGCGTACAAGAACCACCAAGTCAGAAACCACAATCATTTGCCGATTCCCAATTTTGATTCTCAGCCTTCATTCCATGATCTTCCGAATTGATCTTACAATTCCTAAACCAATTTCTTTCGAGAGGAGTTCGACACTACTCAAAGTATTAATCAGCTAATTGCAATTTAAGTTCAATTCAACTGTCGAAATCTATCAAAATGAGCTTAAACAAAGACGACGTTGTTATTTTGTCCGCTGTGCGAACACCAATTGGTAAGTGGCTCGTGCCTACCCATAGTCCTCTAACGCCTTGTCGGCATTAATGATATCAATGTTTCCTACCTCAGGTTCATTTTGTGGTTCTCTGTCCTCGCTTCCGGCACACGATCTCGGCTCAATTGCCATCCGGGAAGCATTAACAAGGGCAGGCGTTTCGGCTGGAGATGTATCCGAAGTGGTCTTTGGACATGTAAGTTGAGAATTGAGTATCTAATCCAGAAGCCTTGAGAAGAGTAGTGTAATTTGAAGTTGTGCATGGCCTTTAGGTACTGACTGCGGGACAAGGCCAAAACCCGGCTCGCCAGGCGGCAGTCAACGCTGGAATTCCTCATGTTGTGCCGGCTACTTGTGTGAACATGCTATGTGGCTCCGGTCTTAGGTAAGGGCTTCAGTTTAGCCTGTATTTCCATCATTATAATTGATGATGGATGCGAATCATTTACTTCTTGTTTAGGGCTGTCGTTGATGGAAGCCAAGCAATCAAAGCTGGCGACTCTTCGATCGTTGTCGTTGGTGGGCAGGAGTCCATGAGCCAAGCTCAACATTCCGCATTGCTTAGAAACGGTATTAAGATGGGGAACGGCACCCTGACTGATACTATGATCTCTGATGGACTCACCGATGCCTTCCATAAATATCACATGGGCATCACTGCCGAAAATGTTTCGAAGAAATTCAACGTTACTCGCGAAGATCAAGACATTTTTGCAGCTGAATCTCAGCGGAAGACCGCCGTGGCTCAAAAGAATGGAGCCTTCAACGATGAAATCGTGAGTGTCGTGATCAAAGGTCGCAAAGGTGATACGGTGGTGCAAACGGATGAGTACCCTAAGGGCGACACAACCAAGGAGATCCTGGCTAAATTGAATCCTGCCTTCATTCGAGACGCCACTGGAACCGTCACCGCAGGAAATGCGTCTGGCCTTAACGATGGCGCTGCAGCTTTGGTTATTGCATCCAATGCAGCTGCTACAGCAAAGAATCTGAAACCCTTGGCTCGTGTTGTGTCTTACGCGTATGTTGGAGTGGATCCCTCGATCATGGGCATCGGACCTGTTAACGCCGTGCGAGCAGCGGTAATGAAAACAAAGATTTTCTATAAATTTTTTTCTGACTGAATTGTGCACTTGAACTCATGATCTTTTCTTTTATGTCATGTAGCTTCAGAAAGCCGGCTGGAACAAGGATGAGGTCGACTTGTACGAGTTGAATGAAGCGTTTGCTGCGCAGTCCGTGGCCGTTGCTCGTGATCTCGGATTGGACACGAAGAAAGTAAATGTTAATGGTGGTGCTATCGCATTGGGACATCCCATTGGAGCTTCTGGTGCTCGAGTTCTGGTAACTCTGGTACATGCTCTGAAGAAATACAATCAGAAGAAGGGAGTCGCTGCACTCTGCATTGGTGGCGGAATGGGCATCGCAATGTGCATTGAGAATCTGAACTAGAAATGTCTTAGATAAATTTTAAGAGAAATGATCTTTAGATAAGCAACTGTTTACTTATAACTCAAGTTCAAAGAGTATGACATTTATTTTGTTCATTGGGATGGATTATTAAAGAAACACTACGCTAGTTCTACACTTGAGTTCACTATGAATTAATTGACTAAATATAATCTTTTTCACTCCGTAAAATATAAGTTGCGAGTTGAGGTATGTTGACTACCGAAATATTTAGGCGGCGAGGATCTGACCTGACATCTGTCATGCATGCGCATTACTGCCTCACAGGTATTGTGCGATTGACCGATTGACTACATAAGTCTCCTCATGGGGAAACAGGTATGAAATTGTTAAAAATTGGGGTCGAAGTCCCCTCGTAGACGCCCCCGTATTTGCAGGTCATATAAGTCAAGTTTTCAATTTTTGCGGGAATACAATAGGTACAGACGATTGAAGAAATTAGAAAGTAAATTAATCGTAAAAATTTCAAATTGGTATTGGCAGAGATTCTCCAGAACGCTTTATATCACACCAGCGATGCCTGCTACAATGTTTGTTGATGCTATAGACCATAGCAATTTCTGAGGAGCATCACTGCACTCTCACGAACCGCAGGCGGGACTGACTTGACGACAGGTTATATTACACTGGGGAATACTAATGTCTTCGATCCAGCTCTTGATTTTGCAATGCGGTGGCGTATCAGGAAAGTTGCCAGCTCCATTCCAACTTGGTCTGGCTTATCCTCCTGGACAGCATGCCCGACGTCGTGAATACAAGACATTTGGAATTTACCCTGCATCTGGGCTATTGTCAGTTCTTTGTCCAGACGGTCCACATTCGCGAGTAGCAGATATTTTGGACATTCCACATTCAGAAACCTATTAAAAGGACAATCAATGGTGCGTATTTTTTAGTAAATGTAGCAATAGAAGTGTGGTTTCAGAAATAATTATGCTTACTTTCTCGACATGCCTGTAAACCATCCCAGCCAATAAGGTTCGGTCTTCATGACATCAATTCGCCAAGTAAATTTTTGGGTAGCGGGCTTTTAAGTTGAAAACAAAAAATCTATTGAAGACACAATCAAATATACTTATACGTATACAATGATGTCACAAACCGGGTTCATCTCAGACTTGGGAAAAACAGGATTGCTTGTAGAAGCCGGCGGATCTTCAGCCTCATCTTCTTCCATAATTGCATCGACGGTAGGAACCTCGAATTCTGCTCTCGCAGAATTTTCGGAGTCTGTAACACCGTTTGCTCCATCATTTTCCTTTCGACTAGACGATTTGACTTCCTGTACTTGACCAGGAACCGAAAGCCTCGCGCTATATTGACTGCGTACTTGTCCAGTTTTTAAACTATGAACAGTAGTGAACATGAGCAAATTATCTGACAGATGACAAGTTCTGGAAATTTACTAGCCAGAGATTTGATCAATTTCAGCGCTTACGTCCATTCTATTGCCTTTTCTACAGATTCAAATCCTGTAGGGCGACTTTTTATGATGGGCTTCATTGATGGCAGGGCATCAACAGCACTTCCCTCGACGATGTCAATGATAAACAGAGCCAGAACTTTCATGTACAAACTGTTCTGCTCAATATCTGCAAAATATTACGCAGCTCAAATACTGTATTATGGACATTATTGTCGTTCACGTGCTGCACGTTAACTCACGTTCAGCCATCTCGATGGCCAGTGCGCCGCCCATGGAGTGACCAACGAGAACCAACGGATGAGTTGCCAACTCAATCTTGTTCAGTACTTGTAATAGGTCTCTGCAATTGAAATGACCGTTCTTTTTAATAGATAAAATATTTCGGGAAAGGAATGATTGAGAACAGACACTTACGATATAAGTACATCAAAGCTAAGTTTGTAGTCGTCCTTGGTTTTGGTTAGCCCGTGGCCACGAATATCAATGGCTGCAAATTGAACATCCGTCATGTATTGATCTGCTTCCGTAATTGTTTCTCCCCATGTTAGGCCAGAATGTCCGCAACCATGCAAGAAAACGAGGACTGGTTCGGTTGGTGCGAATGCTTTAGCTTCTGATTGCTTGTATCGTAGGAATACACAATACTCTCCCGTTTCAGCTCCAGTTTCGTCTTCAATTTTTGTAAATACTTGTTCAGCAAAGACTCCCGACCAATGAATTGGAGTGAAGTCGTTAAAGCGCCCACTGCGATTAAATTCGGCGAGTTTAATGTAAGTCAGGGGTGACGAGACTAAAATAAATTTGATCCACTTACCGACTCATTTTTGATTCCGGTCCAGCCTTGCGAGGGGCAGTACGACCAAGGACTGCTCGTCTTAACTCGGACATTAACAATAATTGCAATTTTGTAATCAATGAGGGTATTGGACTAGTGGAAAGAAATTTATTGGCTAGCTACATGTATTGTGACGTATATTTTGTAAGCGAAGGTTTTAAGTAGAAAACGGGTGGACACTGATGGGAGTTCCGAGTGAAGTGATTACTTAAATGACAATCGGCGACTAATGACTAACTTGGCTTAATTAAATTTTAAAAAAGTACAACACGGGAGATATGCGTACACTGTCTATTGTGTACCCGGACGACGTAGCCAATACAAACAGAATACTGTTTTTGCTTTTCCCTCTTCTCCTTTTCGAGGGTGTAAACTTTGTCCAAATGAAGGAAATTGCATCAAACAAATATGAACTTTGTTATTCAGGGTTTACTGTTATAAAATTCAGGATAACTTGGCTCAAAGTTTAGATTTAAGCAGTACACCATCGTTTTTCATTTCTTGACAGATAGAAAGATACAGTGAGAATCAGCACGCCCTAAAATTATTGCGGAATTCATATGCAGAGTAGAGTAGAATGACAGTTGGAAGGCAACTGGGTAACTGAGCATTCCTGTTAACAACCATCAGCCATCTTATTGTAAGCCTAATAATACTTTAAAGAGCAGGCCGTTGCGTTTACGACAATCAATGAATTATTGGCAATGTACTCAGAATGTTAAGCGAAAAGTCGGCTTGGTTCGCGTGGTTTGATTAGTTAATTGGATGTTAAGAATGAACAATATGAGTCATTAAGCAACAATCTTCTACAATAACTTAATTCAATATCAATCGCGCTTGTCACACGAAATACTTTAAGTCGTCTTAGCCATAAATCTAATAGCAAGGCGTCGTATGTACAAATTCAATTTCAATGGAAGACAATGGACAATATGTTAAGTATATACCGGTCAGGAGACAAATTAAAACTCCGATTCTTACACCAAGTTCTCTTATGCACACACCTTTGTATATAATGCGATACATTAGTTAGCGAAGGTTTCAGCGTAGTAATTATCCGGATAAAACAATCATTTATATGAACTCGTTTAGCCTTTGCATAGATATAAGAGGAATGTTCCGGTGGTACAATGTTAATCAAACAATAATGTTTACGTATATTAAGATTGCATTACAAGACTTTAACGAGGTTTCAGTTATTAAATAGCGCTAATATTTGGACCCTTCATTCGCCTCAATTTCGGAATCACATTGAAGTAATAATGATTGTCCATCCATTTCAGCAGGTATCACTGGCAAAAGGCAACATGATTGCGTTTGTGCTAACGTTCAAAGAAATGTCACCATATTTTCTCATCCAAGGCAGCTGCTTCGATCTGAAGATTTCATGTACTGACTGATTGCTGTTATCATGTGTAGTTAAGGTTATAAGTACTGATGCTTCGTTGTTCTAACTTGGCCAGATGATGTTGATTTCAATACAACGGGACTCACCGCTGGATATATGGGAGATGTAAATCCTGTAAGCCAGAAAATAAAAGATTTAGATTCTTTATATCGACTAGACTACACCGTGTCTTGCTGTGTCCTTCAACTCGCCTCCATTTTCGTCGGCTAGGTTCAACTCTCCATTCGGCATTGATTTGAACCCATGTGACTTATCTTTCGACTCAGCCCAATTTGCAAACCTTGACCGTACACTGGCGGCCTTCGCCTGAAATGCACCAAAAGCTCGGCTGAGTGATTTCGGAGAGCTGTCGGAAATATTTCCGTTAGAAATATTTTGCTGCTGCTCATTGTCGCTGCTACCGGAAGTAAGAACAGTCTTATTTAAGTTCATATTATTCGGTTGTTGCGAGCCAATAACGCTTCGATCAGAACCAGGCCAAGCAATTCCCATTTCATGTCGCTGTCTCGCAGTTTCCATCAAGTCTCGTTGCTCGTGCCCAAGAGTTAAGTTTCGCTTCGCCTTGGTTCTCGGTGGCGGAATTGGTGTTATTTCGTTATTATCGCTCCAGTACGCTCCTCGTGTAAATAATGCATTTGAATGACTTCCGGCGCCATTATTTCTTTGCTGAGCATCCGAGAAGAAGGTGAATGGCGACTTGTCTTGAACTAAAGGTTGGTGTTCACCATCAGCAAGTTCAAATTGATCCGAAATGGATTCAAATGAACTGGTCTTCTTAAAGCTGAAGCACGACAAGCCTCCACCATCCGGATGCTGTTCCATGTACTGACTTCGCGATGGAGATTTCAAGGATCGGTGGTATTTCAGATTGTTTGACTTTGCTCCCAAATTGGAACTGTTCGAAGTGGATGACGCTGGTTGCGGAGTATTCAAGCCCTCGAGTAGGATTTTAATTTCTTCCAATTTATGCTGGAATTGCGACTCATTGAAATTTGAAGCTTGGCCTTGCGAGTTTAGGTCGGACGAGAGTGACCTAAACTGATGACCTTCAATGGCGTTGTAATTTCCGCTCATTCCGTTGTAGTGCGAAGGCGATTCGTACTTGTCCCTGCTGACATACGTGGAGGATATGTGCATCGGACTCGGTTTGTCTTCAGGCCAGATCGGTTCATAATCTCGTCGATTTTTCACTGGAGCTCGGTCAGCCGAGCTCATGCTAAATGTCGGTGTCGCATACGACGAGGAATTGGATGAACTGTGTGAAAGTGGAAACGTCTGCGATTGGGTCAACGGTTGGACGGGATTTTGGTTCGTCGTTGAGTGGTACTGATGGCCATCGTTCTGAGCTTCTTTCCACACTGCCTGTCTAAAGCTATTTCGCCTTTCTCGAATCCTCAAAGGTGCGCGGGCGGAATTCATTTTTGGGGCCGAGGTCAATGACACAGTGTTGATGCTTGAGTAAAGCGGTGAGGCCCGGGACTTGGATATCATTAATTTGGCACTGTCAACTCTGTCATCTGACTCTGACGAACTCGACAACGAACCCTTCAGAATAGGTTTAGGCACGATGTTGATATTCATCACTCCATCTGCACTCCTCAAAGAATGGACTGATTTCTGAGGTCCAGATTCTGGATTCTGGTTTCTGGGGTGCTTGAACACAGAACTACCCTTCATGTGTTGGGAATACAAGCCATCAATTGATTGACTCGGAGTGCTTGGCAGAGAATTCTTAGGTGTTCCGGTGTTGCTATTTGAACTCTCGGAGGAGTTCCCGACAGATGTTGATATGATGGAACTTCTGGAGTCTTTCGTTCTCTGAGACAGCGCAGTCACTCCTGCTGTTGGTGATTCGTCGTAATTCTTCGACATCGGTGAGTAACGGTCGTTATTGGTCAGAGAAAGATTTGTGTACGGGTTTGTTCTGGCCACTCTGTCCCGTTCAAATGCGATTCCGTTTAACTGTGAAATACCACTTCGCTTCTCCGATTCTTGCTTATCTGATGCAGGCATCTGTTGGCCAGAATTAGCGATTTCACCAGTCAGAAAATCCCGAGCTGCAAATAATGGCTTCACTTTTATTACACGTGGTGTCGACTGTTTTGATTCGTCAGGTTTGGCAGACGGGATTGTGATTGGTGTAAAGAGGTCATTAGCTCTATTCTTGGTCAGATTCTCGTCTGAAAATATTCTATCCGTCAGCTTCAACTTTTCGTGTTCCCAAACGTGACTTTGGCTCCTCGTCAGGGCGCTACCGTTTTGCTCTCCAGATGAAAGTAGTGCAAACGATCGCGAATTCACGGTGTCATACTTCTTCTTTCCAGCTTTGTTGGTTCGATTCGATGACCCAGAGCTAGGTTTATTAAAGTCCTCCATTTCTTTGGCGGTGCCAAGTTTAAGCTTGTTCCCTCCGTACCCGATGTTCACATAGTTTGGAGATAGCTTTCTAACGTCGACCACAGACGGAGGAGAAGGTTTCCTTGGTGGAGAGTCGGTTCGAGACTGAGGATTCTCCA
This sequence comes from Mesaphorura yosii, assembly GCA_009869945.1. Lineage (NCBI taxonomy): Eukaryota > Metazoa > Arthropoda > Collembola > Poduromorpha > Tullbergiidae > Mesaphorura > Mesaphorura yosii. The sequence goes on from WIXG01000197.1 coordinate 51,026, forward strand.
CACTTTGAGTGGCTGTGTGAACTTGGGGTTTCACTGATGACGAAACAACGGACTGTGCCTTCGGAGCTTCTATCTGCCTCATTGAAACCTTAATAGGATTATGCGAAAGCGAGGAGAAACCACCAGTTGGGGACCCGGATGCTGACAGACGGTCAATACTGTGCTGGTTGTCTTCTGCCGTGGATTTGCTGTATCCGGTATTAGAGCGAATCGTCGGACTAGGGGGACAGTCAGAAGATTCCATGCTGACTTTCAGCGATTTGCTGCGCTTAATTGGTAGAGATGGCTTGGCGAGTATTGGTGGTTTCCCGTTACTACTTTTCTTTAACTTTTCTCTGTTTCCGTCGCCAGCCTCAACCTGCACAGTAGCCAAACTATCTTTTGTCTTGGTTCCAGAGAGACCTAGACTCGGCGAATTAGATCGCTTATTGCCAAACGAGGACGTAAATGAATAGAATCTTGAAGACGACACATCGCTTTTGGCACGGCTTAACTGTGTGCTGCCCTTCTTTTCCTTTCCCTCTTTAGGCGAGCGCTCGAAGAATTGTTTTAGTTTGATGATACTTGGTTTGCGAAGGAGTCCCGATTTTGAGGAGCTTGTTGTCGGTGGTTCGGGCTTCAAACTGTTATCCTCGACGACGCAGATTTCATCTTCTTCTGCCTGCCGATTAAATTTACTGTTGTCCTCTGGGCCAGCACGTCCAAGTAACGCGTTCATTGCGGCTTCGTTCCGTTTTAGTCTCACTGAGCTAGAAACTTTGCTGGCGTTATTCATTTTTGAGGTGGAGCTCAGCATTGGTGCCGTTGTTGATTCCACGTTGCTCGTTGCGAGACTGTCTTTTCGAGAAAAATCCGTCGTAACACCATTTCGGTCGGCTCGAAAATCACTGTTGAATTCAATTGTCTCGTACGTTGGGTCATCCAAATTCAGATCTTGCTTTTGTTGAAATGGAAATCCGTTTGGATCCAAATTTGCGTAAATATGGGCGTCAATTATTTTAAGTTGTTCTTGAAATAACTCCTTCACGGCTCGATGAACTAGAATGTACTGGTCCTTCGTTTGAACCATCGCTATTCGTTGACGCCGCATATCCATCACCAACTGAAACAAACTGAAGTCCGCCGTAAGCTTCTATCATAAAAACGAAAGGCATGCGTCAGTTTGGGTATCCATAAAATGACACATTTTACATAGTCAAGATTTTAAACGCGCACCCCCAGTCTTAGAAGGCCCCACACATAGTCGATGGCACAAATGGTACCAGTTCGTCCACAACCAGCAGAACAATGCACCAGGACGGGTAAGGTTTCGGAGGTTTGGCAGTCACGAATCAGCCTCACCATATCAAGCAATGGACTCACTAAACAACCAAGACGTAGCAATTAGTTTTGTTAGGCAATCAATATATTCGAATTTAAGGGCATTTCATACCTCGGTTTGGAATTCCGTGATCTGGCCACGCAGAGTAATGAAATTGACAGACATTTCTTTCCTCTGCAATGTTGCAAGGCCAAATTAGGTAAATATACACCGATTTCTCAAAATACTCTTGGCAAATGTGAATCACCTTTCTCTTTCCGGGCGTTGGTGTATCGTATTCTCATTGTTCGAACAAGGAAATCAGGGCAAACATTTCTACACTTCTTCAGCCACACAGTCACATCCCCGAACTGTTTCTCGATATCATCTTCCTCCACCCAGTACTTTTCACATTTATGCTGTAAAATAAAATGGAAGATGAGTTAAGATGAGTTTCTAGCGTACAAATCAATCAGGGTTAGTTGAATGACTCGAGTTGTACCTTTCCCGATTCCTGCTCCATGCAAGCCATAACGATTACTTGCACTTCGCACTCGACCACCATCTTCCAGAAGTCGTTGACGGTGTGCGCAAGCGGGCCCTGGCAGGCAATGTACGCGGATGACCCGCTCGCACCTTTGATAAAGTTGGCATTGATGTAGTCACTTCCAGGGACATCGTCCGTGGGCGTGAGAGTAACTCGTGTGTAGTCAACTGAGAATTGAAAAATCGAGTGACCATGAGAGAGCACATTCAAGGGCTATTAACTTAGGAAAATCGACATGTGACACTTACATGGTAGAATATCCTTATACCGATTCTTCTTTCTGCTCACCGATTTCTCTCCTTCCTTGCACTGATACTCTGGATCGGTCTTCAAGTTTTCACTGCATATTTTCAGCTCCTGTTGATTTAAATGAACAAAAATTGTACAATGATACGTGCGACAAGTTCAAAACCGGAGGAACGGTTCTGAGCCTATTCCGGTTTGGGTTTTGGCTATTTGGCTTTGGCTTTTGCTCACCTGGAATTCCTTTTCGTACGCGTCAATTCCACAGCTTCTCTGCGACTCATAGCTCTCCACCAAATTGAGAAAATTTTGCAAGATGGTTCGAAGTGGCACGATATTATTGTTGGACGAAGATGACACCGATGAGGGAATGTCATCCACACCTGCAGTCTTCATAGCTGTTCATGTCATTCGCATGGTTAATCAGTGGACAGAATTAAGTGCACTTGAGGTGTTATGTGGAAAATAATGGACGTCAAAGCAATTGGCTCAACTTCTATGGTCGTGCGTTACATGTTTCTAAACCAGCAATTAAGAAACTCAGTCACAGTCACAAGTCAGAACAAAATACCTGTTACATATCCTAATATATCAATTAAAACTCTTTAAACAGGTAGAGTGCATACAAATACGTACAGAAAATAAATGTACACACAACTCCGTAATAATCAGGGCATGTCTATGTATAGGCAGGCAGGAGCAGCAGTCTCTACAATGCACAACACAGGGCAACGCATAACAATGCAATTCTACAGGTTCATTATAATTCCACAAGATACAACTCTTGTGTTTATCTGAAAGGAAATAACGCCCGCAGCCGATTCATACTCAAGTTCTCTCTCTGGTATGCAGTACGAGATGATGATGATTCGCTCCTCGTAATAACACAAACATCTTGCACTGCATTTTACGCATTCAGCAGTTGGGTGCGTTGCTGCATTTAAGACCTTTAAGCGTACGTAAGACATGTGCAACAGCAAAAGATTAAGTCTGTTGCGTGCCTCACAGCGAGCATGCGATGAAAAACAGAATACTCCAAATTACCATATCAGCCAGTCATTCCACAACTGACCTTTGAACTATGTCAATCACAGATGCTGTGAACGGGAACATTCGTAGTCTAATTAATGAATGTCAACACTTCATCAATACTGCAGCGATTCAATCAGCGGCTAAGGTGCGCTGAATGTCCATCGAGATCAGACTATTTCAATACTTCTTCCTCTGTAGAGGAAAAATGTGGGCGGCAACGCAGGGGTTTCTTACAACACTGATCTGTACTAAAGGGAGTGCAGTGGCAGTGCAACAATGTGAAGCTCACTCACAACAATGCTTGTGCAGCTTGTGCTTATGCATTCGCACTGTCCATGTGTGTAACCTATGCAAAATGTGCTGATGAATATTTTCTAACAACTATGCGTTACATCGCGCAAGAATGCGGGCCATGAGACAAGGTTGTAAAGTTCAAGCAACGACTCCTCGCTGTTGCCTTATTGAAGGTCTGTTGACCAAGGTGGTTGTAGGAGATCTCCCACGCGCAACATGAATGGAGCAGATCAATCCACATAACCATCTACAGAAAAATTGGCAATTGACACATGTGGATGAGAGACAACTGTCGATAGAAGAGGAGATTATGGCGCTTGATGTGGGATGCTATAATTGCCATCACCTAAATGCCTCCATTTCGCAGCACAAGAAAGTTGCGAGTTTGAGAAACAAATGCACTTGAGCCCTGTGATGAGACGATTTTGTGAAATCTACCGATGCCGAATGTCAAAATTTCAAAATGTCAAAAAGTTAAACGGTCGATAGAAGGCAAATGTGTGAATGAATCTGGGCATGGACAACAGTAAATTTGTCCAAGAACATTTCGCGCTTTCGCGTCTATGAAGCCTGTTAATGCATTTTACTAGATCAAACTCTAAAGACGCAACTGATGAAATACTGTCATGTCACCTCAGAGCTAATTAGAGTCAGTTGTTCGGCTAGATTCTGGACAAGGACAACAGTCCCCACGTGACCCGTCCGCGTTCAGCCGAGGCGTAGGACCCAGACGTCTGGACCCACGTAATACGACTTGTGCGGTGAGACGGAGACACTTTTGGCACTGACCACGTGGTGCCTTCCGAGCGTCTCAGTTTCAATCAATTTGGAGCCTCTCGGTTAATATTTACGGGTGTTGACCACACATTTAGCGAACTAGCAGATACAGACATGTAGAATACAGACAGTAGACATTGCATTCTCAAGCATACTGTCAATTGCAGATTTTCAACCTTTCAATTCCACCGAATTGAAGCTGCAAGCGGATCAAGACCAAGAAGTCAAGAAGTGAAGCCGCATAAATCAACATAATCATGTAAGTTTGAGCGTCAAGACAGTCCGGGACAATGGAAAATGCGCACCGCAGGGCTTCGTTCACGGATTGCATGACATCTAGACTTTCTCATGTGGCGTTGCTCGTTGCCTCACTATCAAATGGCTCCGCACAAATGTGAGGCTGCACGCAGGCAAGAATGTGCGACAACAAGTATAGAAACGGCCAAACATTCGACTCTGATTCTATGGTAGCAATTTTGACATGCATGAAGCCTCTGTGCTGTTGTAGTGCTTGTTTGAGCGCAACATTTGCCTCTACTCAACTGTGTTTACTGTATGCGGCTTTAGTCCGAAACCATCACAAAGTAATGCTCATATGTAAAACAAGAGGAAAGTGTACTATTATGAGACCCGCCACATGAAGCAACAACGACGAGTAAAGGCACAATACGAGAGAAACACAAAGTTGAACTTCCTTCACTGACCTTTCAAGTCGCTAGTGGTCACCAGACAACGTACAGAGGCAACTTTGAATTAATAAGCCGATAATTGACTCGATCCTCATTTTAGTTTTCTTAACTAATTGACATCGACTTTCAGTTTACGTATGACTTTACGTATGTCTACTCCAGAATCGCATTCATTTCGAATCCTTTGTCAGGATATCGTTGATAAAGTCTACTTAAGTAGCTACTAATGCACCAGAGGAGAGTGGCAACAAATGAAGATGGAGCCGACGATACCGATGGAACCAATTACGAAATTGGAGCGACTTGAAACCGAAGAAGTCGTCCCCAGTGCTTCAATGAAATGGGAACGAATCTACGACACCTCTGGCGCCCAGCCCCGGCCAAGACATGGGCACCGCGCCGTAGCTATCAAAGATCTAATGGTCGTGTTTGGAGGAGGAAATGAAGGAATTGTGGACGAACTCCATGTTTATAATACAGGTGACTGATCCGTGCAAGCAATGTTGAAGTATTTCCTCTCCCATATCCAATTTCTCCGTCATATTTAATTATATGTTTGGAATCTGTAGTCACAAATCAATGGTTCCAGCCGACATTGAAAGGTGAGATTCCCCCTGGCTGCGCAGCATTCGGATTCGTGGTCGACGGGACACGAATTATCTGCTTCGGAGGCATGCAAGAGTATGGAAGATATACTAATGACCTTTATGAATTACAGGTAAGATAGGTCAAATTACAAGATAATAATTATCACAATGAAATATCAGAGCTCTTTCAATTAAATAAGTGAACAGTTAACGGAGAAAGCCATTTGAATTTAGGCTTCGCGTTGGGAATGGAAGAAACTCAAGGTGAGAGTGCCGAGAAGTGGACCTGCACCGCTGCCGCGGCTGGGGCACAGCTTCACGCTTATCAATGGAATTGCGTACATGTTTGCTGGATTAACGAACGCAACAGAAGACCCGAAAGTGCGATACCCGAGATACTTAGCCGACCTTTACACACTGGACTTGCGAAATCAAGGATATGCCGCTTGGGATATTCCCACCACCTACGGACCCGCTCCACCACCGAGGGAATCTCACACTGCCGTTGGCTGGGTCGACAAGGATGGTCAACATCCCAAGCTGATCATATATGGGGGCATGAGTGGATGTCGTTTGGGAGATCTCTGGATCCTAGATATCGGTAAGTAGTTACAATTACAACGATCTAGCTATGTCTTATTTTTACTGTGTGTGCTTAGCTACAAAGAAAGGAATGAAATTATGAAAGGAGGAGGCCGACACCACTGTATTTCATGTTAAAACAATTTTCTGTGTTGCTTCGCAGATAACATGGTTTGGATCAAGCCAGAAGTCCGTGGGATTCCTCCACTTCCCCGGTCTCTACACAGTGCAACTTTGATTGGAAACAAGATGATAGTGTTTGGAGGATGGGTGCCGCTCGTACTCGATGACCTCAAATTGTCAAGCCATGAAAAAGAATGGAAATGCACCAACACGTTGGCCTGCCTTGATGTGGAAACAATGAGCTGGGAGAACATACAATTGGATGCCTCGGATGAAGACATCCCGCGGGCTAGAGCCGGTCACTGCGCGGTTGCAATCAATTCAAGAGTTTACATTTGGTCTGGCCGTGACGGTTATCGCAAAGCCTGGAACAATCAGGTAAAATGTCACCAATATATATTTAAATGCCTAAATGAAATGCATAAGAATGAATGTATCTTTAAAATCTTTTAACCAATAATTCTACTCTGTGTGCAGGTTTGCTGCAAAGACTTGTGGCGATTGGAAGTGGAGAAGCCTGGACCACCAGGACGTGTGACGTTGGTTCGTGCAACATGCGGTACTGTGGAACTTACGTGGCCCGTGATGCCAACAGCTACTGCGTACCTTCTCCAGACGGAAATGTACGAAGGGGCCGTATTACGCGAAACGCCACCGCTAATCAATGTGAAAAAGGAATTGAATAATGCACCTGCACTTGTCATGTCACCCGACTCAAACGAGCAACTAACGTCAGAGAAGAAATTATCAATACAGCAAAGAAACATTGTCAGCCCTCTTCGACCTCCGACTGCAGCCACTTCGATGCAACCTAACGCGAGTCCAAAAACCTCATTCAGCGTTGTGCTCAAGGGGAGATCACCAGGGGCACAAATTTTGAGCGCTCCTTCTCAGATTCAGCAAATGTCAGAAACATCGGGGATAAGAACTTCATTGTCTGCGCCGATTTCAGTCGGAAACATGACAGCCAGACCCGCACTCAGAGCTACGGCCCCAACCTCAGGCGCTGTTTCTCGAGGTATGTAAACTCATGATTTTTTGAAGTCACTAAGTTTAATTGCGAAGTAAAATCTTACAAACTTGTGTTATCTCTAGTGCGAGTGGTCCCAGCAGTATCAGCCAGGAACCCTATTCCAGGTACTGCCGTTATGCAGTATCTGAGCTGAACAGCTATTATTACTATTTTGTTTCCATTGTATGCTTTATGCCATGCTTTCCTTCGCAGGAACTTCCCAACTGCTGTCCGTCTCTCAGGCTCAACTCTCTCAAATTGCACAGATGCCAGGAGTGCGAGTCGTGACCAATTTGTTGAGAAACAATCCTCCAGGTACGACTCGAGTACAACAGGTCAATGTTAGTGCTGCGCCCAGTGCGGGATCTAGTGGCCAGTTGAGCGGAATGCAGGTAAGTCCGTCGCCAGTAGAAACACTGAGAACTGTTCTGGATGAGGTCGCTAAGGCACTAATTTCTCTCTGACGTTGGATATTACTTAGGTTTTAGCGTCCGCTGCAGCCGCAACCCAAAAAATGGCTACACAAGCACAGCCACAGACCTTGAAACTCGTGACCACCCCAAGTGGACAGCAGGCAATATTAACTCAGGATGGAAAGGTGTTGCCGACTACAAGCGTCAGTGGAGCACAAACCATGCGCTTGACGAATCCTGGCACCACACTTGTCAGAAGCGGAAGTGCTGGTAGACACATTGTTTTGCAAAATTCAGCTGGACAAAGAATAACCACGCCACTCGGCCAGCAAGTGTTTCAAGTACTGAAATCCACTCCAATGGGCGTGGTAAGTCGTTAGTGTACAAATTTGTTCAGTTAATGCTAATTAGTGACTAGTATTAGCAGTGAAACGGTCATTAGCACATAGCACGTAATTAGTGGTTGTAGAAGGGCTATCAGATATTATCTTATAGCTACCTAGCGAAAGTAGAGAGCATTAATACGGTTAGTACTGTATCGATTTTGAGGCATGTGTTACCTATAACCAATTGCCCAGTTTGCCCTCATGTTGCCTTCTAAGTCCACACGAAAGCGAAAACTTTATTTTTTCGATGAGCCTCTACGAAAACAACGCGCTTCACTAACTTCACCTCACTCCAAGGTAATAAATAAAGTTATAACGTAAATAACGTTTCGATCAAAAATTCTCCATATAACGTCAACATTTTGTCAACGCTTACAGAATCTCCCGCAAATAACGTACAGCCGCGGACTACATCAAGACGTCCTCTCGTTCAAAGAATACTACAATTTAAGGTTGATTTGGTTAACGATTTCCTCTAGAGCGTAACTAATAAACTATTTGATATTTCTAAGCCGGAACGCTCAAGCTTACCGCGCAGTGGCTACTCAAGCAGAGCATCAAGACTGCCTAGGATTGCAAGCAGAGAAGTCACCAGGATGCAGAGACCTAAAGAAAAACGTGGAAGCAAGAAAGAGACTCCAGCTCCAATGTTGGTGGCTACGCCGCTTCGAGCCGCAAACGTGAATCAAATTTCCCTAGTGCCAGTCTCTCGGCCTCAGCTACCTGCGGCGAAAGAAGATTGCCGACCTGGTCCTTCAGACAAATACGACGTGACCAACGACGCAAACGAATATTTTTCACGTTTCATTCCTTCAGAGGTAGTAATTCCGACATCAGAAAGAATACAGCCTCGCACCGATCCCATATCACCAACACCAACTGATCGTGGTCTCCCGGTACTCACTCTCAGATCTTATCCGAGCACACATGCACAACGGCTATCTTCCATCAATCCCATTCAGCTGGCTCCAACTGTTTTCAGCTCGCCATTCGTTCCCGGGACTTTCCGTTTCGTTTCTCCCATCAATCGCAATCAACGGCTTCATACTGCTGTGAGAATCACGGAAAACGCTTACAGGGGCTTTCGTCGAGTACTACATCACCCTCCCTTCAATACCAGGCCATCTACTTCCGGTGAATGCAGTGTCTGGGCACTCGCTCTCAGACCTTTACCGACCGCATCTGAACAAGAACACCCTCCCATTCCCTCGATTCCACCTGACCAAACACCTGCAGACCAGGAATCTCTCACGGTTCTAACATCGACACCATCTGAGCGCAGTCTTGCACAACAGCAACAGAAACGTCTCGTAGGTATTATATTGACACCACCTGATCACAGTCCTGCACTTCGAGAACGAGAACCTCCCACCTCATCGACACCACCTGGTCAAAGTGTCCCGGCAGCGATAGCAGGTGCTTCTGAGGAAGTCAAAAAGACACCACCACATTCTCTCAGTCCTTTCCCGGAAATACCGCCAAGACCTATCAGCCCTCTCCCCATTATACCTCAACAACGGGAACCTGATCCCATCAATTCCACTGACCAGTCACCGCCTCAGAATCAGAATAGGCACTCGCCTGTCTTGGATGGACACTTAAGCCGACGTCCACTTAAGGCGTCTCCGTCCAAGAATCAACCAAAGAAAGCGCAGCGGAAGCTGACATTGACTGAACCGTTCAGAGGTAGGTTTAAGCCGCTAGGGGTGTCGGCTCAGACCCCACCCATAAAAGAAGCGGCGGATTCCACCACCAGCGAATCATCATTCTCACATATAAGTGTAAGCCTGTCGACATGAGTGTACCAAATCTCCACAGAAGCAACAGTATTGTGTGGCTTTTGTTAGCAGTGTCTGAACATGCCATTGCCTACGGATGCAGTAAACCAAATACTGGCGGACGCAGCATGGGCCTCCTCGTATGGTAGAGTGAAGTTGCTCCAACAAATGTTGCTGTCACAGGGTGCACCCTCAACCCAGGGTAACGCCTCCCGTACGTCACAAAGTCATGGTTCGTTCAGAGCTTCCAAGTGGATGTCATTGACCAATAAACACTGCTACTTCTTCTGTAGCAGAGCACTCGGGATTGGTGCAGTCGTCTCAACCGGGGATCTCCAAAGCTGATTCGCCGGATTCTACCCGTGACCCACAAAATTACATGCCAGCAATCTTCCGGGGCTCCTATCAACGGCGTCCGATTACAGAGCCGCGCAATGAAACCTCATCTGCACAGGCTGATAGCCCTGCTTCTCGAACCCAGTCCCCGTTCAGTGGAAGTCAGCGGCAGGAGGCACCAATTGAGATCACAACGGGAGGTAGTTCGGAGCCAATGGACCATGCGGTGCCGCTCTTGTCGGGGCCGCCTTTTCTGATCTCAGGCTACATACCTTACTCCGGTGGGATTAGGACGTCATTTTCCAACCATGGACATCAGAATGTGCCACCAATACCAACTGAGCCAGCCATCTTTGAACCTCGACCGTTCACGACCACCACACAACCTTACTCCGACGGTATCAGGGCTAGGATCAGTGCGTCATTTTCCAACCGTGGACCAACAAATTTAAATGTGCCACCGACATCGACTGAGCCAACAATCTTTGAATTACTTGCAGAGCCACCGTCACAGACTCCTGTAAGGTGCACGTTGGCATGTGCTGAAAAGGCTCCCAGCTTTCAATTAACAACGTTTCATTTCAACCCAATTTTACAAATCTTTTGCATGGCTTGACAAGATGTTACCGATTTGGGTGGCTAATGATGTTAATTCACTTTTTCATCAGCAGATTCCACGGACTGGATTACCAGCAGGCACTGTTGTCAGTGGCACCGGAACAATAAATAAACCAATCAGACAACCCACCATTGTAAAGCTTGTTGGATCAGGTAGGAGTGATATTATTTGCTAAGTGTTCGCAGTTCGTGCTGATACTGAGTTTACATGTTTCAAAAAAATTGCAACAGGTGCATCTGCATCAGGAAATCAGACGTACATCACGACTAACCAACAAGGCCAACAGATTATCAGCATCCCCGCTTCGAGTCAGGCGAATCCATGTAAGCTAGCTTTCGATATATTTCATTGTGCAGTGCAAATCGAATGGAAGCAATAAATGCTCGTTACTTTTATATAGCTGGTACTGGCACAATTATGGCATCAAAGGCGGGTGGTCAGCCAGGAACACGGCCAGCCATTGTAATGGCGAGAGGAGCTCCAATCAGAACTTCGACCGGCCAGCAGGTGGTTTACCTGAACCAGGGCGCAGTTCGTGGTGTGACACAGACTGGTGCGCCAGGTACGAAATCAAAATATTCTCATTTCTCTTCTGAACTTCTTCAGTTGGAAGTTATTATTTATCCTGGAGTATGTATTAAATATAATCCTCCCTATTGACCAGGTGCACCGAGAGGACCGGTTCAAGTCATTGTGGTTCCGCCAGGGCAATCTCCGAACAGAGTGGTCGTGCCAAGGAGTGCCGTCCAACAGCAACCGGCGAGACAAGGTTTAATATATTACCAAACAGAAGACGGCCGTTACTTGGCGTTGTCACAGAGCGCATCGACCACTAGAATAACTACTTCGATGACCACCCCACAACCTCTTCCAGCGATTGTATCGAAGCCCTCGACTACTGAATCTCTTTCCAAGGTATGAACGATATAACGACTCATAAAAATCGATTGAAGTGTGCTGTGGGTTTGGGCTATGTCGTTGCTGAACAAAGGGGGGCCCATAGGAATAGAATCTTGTCATGATGCAATCTAATGCAAATGAGCCGCAAGCATTGTGGGTAGGATTAAATTAAATCTTGATAGCAATTCTATTCTTACAGGCTCTGTAATCTAAATTGTATAATTCAATAGGAGTGTCTTTGGAGTACTCAGTAACAACGAATCTCTCTCTTTCTCTGATGCTAGAATCCAACTGAAGCAGAACCTGCAGAACAGGAAGTTCCGCCGCCAAAAGAGGATAAACAAAAGGAGAACAATGTGGCAGTAGACGAAGTGAAGGCAGCTGGTGAAGTGCAGGATCAGGCCGAGTCTTTCGCCGCTGAAAGTGCTGACACAACTATTGCTTCTGCAAGTCTTGATTCGTCCACCCAGTCCATGGAAACAGATGAGAGTGACGGGCCGAACGCAGTCGACTCTTTGCAAGATTCGATGCCTGCCAAAGATGAGACTCCACCTGTGGTTGACCAAGCCGGTGATGCTGTTGATGGAAACGCACCTGTTGCTGCCAACAGTATGTTATAAAACAACGTTTTTATTAATTGCGTTATGTTTATCCTTCTAATAACATTGGTTCTCTGTTCCCCACAGATGACGTTCCAATTGGCTTGAGAGGTGGAAATATATTCTGCTGGAAGCGTCTGCCTGGGCTTCAGCTTAAAGGTGGAGGAGCCGACGAAACTGAGAAGAAAGAGGACATGGGCATTACACAAGCACCCGGAGAACACCCGTGTACAGTCTCGGATTCTAAGGATGAAGGGTCTACGTTAAGCCAAACCGATGATGAAACCGTCACAAAGGAAAAGTCTGCAAATGCAACGCTTGAAGCTGAGCAGCAACTAACGAGCGAATCAGTTCCTATGGATGGTGCTGCTGTAGTGGACGTCACCAGAGCCGATGATGGTATGTGAGATGATGAAATGAATCATTAATGCTCGCACTCTTCGGGTAGTGCGAAGAACGTAGACTGATTTTACTATACTTGGAATAGGAGCAGAAGGGGGGCTAAATTCGAATGTGGGTGCCAGCGAAAACACCGAGCAAAATGTAGTGACAAATATGCAACAGGAAGAGATCAAGGTTGAAATGACAGATACCTCAACTGTTGCTGCATTGTCTAGCCAAGACCATACGATACAGCCCATTATCAAACGGGAAAACGACGACTCACAAACGGACATTGTCGACTCATTGGCAAGCATGCAAGATTTGAAGGATGACTTTAAGATGAACCCTCTGGACACCCTGGCATCTGCAGCGGTGAGATCACTTGAGAAGGACGAGGCGATTATTGCCCACGGAGCAAACGGAATCTCACTTCAGAATTCCTCGCCTAAACTCAATATTCACCCTGAGAAGACCGAAGATGAGAACTGGATGGACGTGGCCTACACGAAATCAAATTCGTGCATCGTCTCTCACTACTACAATTTCAATGGCAAATTATCCACCCTGAAACCAGATGCAGATGTTTCCAAGGACATTGAATTTATAAAGGCAAAGATTGAACTTCAGCCCGGATTTGCGTACAAATTTCGGGTAGCAGCTGTTAATGCTTGTGGACGTGGGCCTTGGAGCGAGGTTACTGCCTTCAAGACATGTCTCCCTGGTTTCCCCGGAGCCCCGTGCTCCATCAAAATTTCAAAGGCCACAGATGGAGCTTGCATTGCTTGGGAACCACCACAGAACTCCTTTGGAGAAATTATGGAATACTCCGTGTACTTAGCTGTTCGTCCAAGCAACGCTGCTTCGGTAAGCTCCAACCGTCCACCACACACTGTGCTGTGCAACATCCTAGCCTAGTCAAAAGTTAATTACAATCAAGGAATATTATATTACTCTCTTTAGACTGAACCGAAGCAGAATCAAGGAGGGCTTTCCTTCGTTCGTGTTTACTGCGGAGCTGCAAATAACTGTACCATCTCCAACATGTCTCTTACAACAGCTCAAGTTGATACAACAACAAAGCCAGCCATTATCTTCCGGATTGCAGCAAAGAACGAGAAAGGCTATGGTCCTGCGACGCAAGTTAGGTGGCTGCAAGGTATAAGTCAACAATTTGAACTCTTACGAATTCTGCAATTTTGTTTGCACCAGCTTACACTCTTTCTCTTTCAGAAACCGCGTTCCCCACCTTCACAGTTCCGAAAGCAGCAACGAAACGCGGAGGAGGTGTATCCCAAGGCGGGGGCAAAAAAGTTAAGAAAGAGTAAATTGATTGATTGCGGTCATCGATCACAGCCGTGAGTGATTAGTGAACACAGCTTCCTGCCACCTTCCCTAAGTGTAAATACCGTCATTGATTATGTCAATTTAAAATCTCATTTGACACTTGACTATGTTCTTCTGGCTTGTACGCATTTATAATATCTTGGAGGTACTTGAGGACTTTAATTATTCCTGCAAGCTCTGCTTCTTCTGAGTTACCGCCTTAATCTCTGTGTTCTCTTATTGGATCTACTCTTCCTTTGCTAAATTTTGCTTTCTTCAGTATATTATGTTTAGCGGATTTTAACTTTGTTTGAGTTTGATTTGTTTCAGCTAAGGTTCAAAATCGGAGCCAAGTTTTAAATACGTTTACTTTTGGGGTTCCTTACTATCACCTGACGAAGGTCGTTAATTTTGACCTGAACTAGTTGGAGATAATTTTAGAAACTCTTCTCGTATTTGTGAGTTTTGAAGCTTGTCCTCAAGCTTGCTATTATTAGCGTGTAAGTTATACTTTAAAGTTATTAGGATTGAAGACATGATGTAGATTTTCTACTACTTGACATAAATATTACTTACTAGTAATCACTGTTTTGCCACTTCAAGACTACTTCTACTTAAGGACATACATGTAAGAAACTTCTGACGTTTACATAAGTAAACTTAAATAAATCAATGTACTGTTTTCAATTGTGTAATTGTGCTGAATTTCTTTAAAATTCTTGCGAAGTATGTCATACAAAAGAGGAGATTTAGCAACAAAATCAACTGCAATCGCAATCATTGCACACATTTATTTTCTAGGTTTTAGACTTTACATCAAAGTAAATGAGAGATAGCCGCAGCATTTCATTGACATTCTCCGAAGGGGTACCAGCGTTTTGACTTACAGATTCATTCCTTCCTGTTGGGAGGTACAAGAAAAGATTAGCAAGTTTTTGCATTTGCATGTGCGAAATGAACTTCAAGTATAAAAAAGTCGAGTAATGCACAATTGCACAGCAAATAAATCCAAAAAGGTATGAAACTGGCGTAGACTTTACCTTCCACGCTCCGGGGAAATGCAAATGCAATTCTGGAGAATGAAGTTGAAGTTTATTTTGGTTAAGAAAAAAAACAAATTATACCGATAAGTAGATTAAAAAGCAAAGCAGCAAATGAACTAGCCTATTAGAATTCCAAATTAATTGAAACTAGACGACATGTTTTGCTTAACCCGTGTAATGATTCGTCGGAGGTTGCATAATTTATTCACTAATATCTGGTCCGTAAGGTGCAAACTGCAGCAGAGGCATCGAGTGAGCGAGAGCAGCGTGTGCAGAAAATAATATTTCAATTAGTCGCATTCGAAAAGAAAACCTGTTTTAGTTTTCTCCTAAGGAGGAAGGAATCACAAGTAACACAAAAAATATTTCAAACAAACTGGGAAACAAAATACTTCTAACCACTCCAGCAAGTGTCTACAGTCTAGGCTATAAACTTAGAGGTAGACAAAAATTAAATAACTCATAAATTAATGTCAAAAAAAGACAAACTAGCATGCACAGTGCTCCAAAACAGATCAAAGTCTTCTTTTTGGCAAACTATCCAATGTTTAGAACACACAGGCACTTAAATATAAATTATCACACGTGGGCAAATACTAAATCACCAATTTTCAACCTTAGTTTTGTGGCGGAGATATTCGATTACGTTGCGAATGACATCCGTACTCGTAGCTTCGCCACCCAAATCTTGAATTGAAATTCAGGCAGAGCAATTAATTAGCAACATCTTATACATACGCCAATAAGTACCAACCTGGTGTGTGTATACGATCTTCGTTTATTGTCTTGTCAATAGCCTCCTCCAGCCACGACGCATGCTGCTCGAGCTTCAGATGATGCAGCAAATCCACTGATGCGTTGAGCATTGAGATGGGGTTCGCAATGTTCTTCCCAGCGATTGCTGTTCCTGTATTTCTCGTCCCGGGCTCAAAAATGGCGTACTGATTTTTTAAAGAGACCGTAAGGCTTGAAATTAGTTCTGAAAGTATTTCTTGAGGCATATAAGATAACGAATTGCAATGCAACTCACTTCATCTCCATAATTTCGGCCAGAGAATAAGCCAGCACCGCCAATTAAACCACATACAACATTTGATACGATGGTGCCGTAAAGATTTGTGGTTAGCATCACGTCGAATTGTGTAGGCTTTGACACCATTTGCATGCAAGCGTTATCTGAACGGAAAAAAATAATTATAAAAAAAACTTAATAATAATCAGAAAATACTGGCAACCGAAGTGAAAAAAACAAAGTACCGATAATCATGTCGTTGTGCTCTATCTCAGGATATTCTTTTGCTACCTGCTTGCTGACTTCCAGAAACAATCCGTCGGACAGTTTCCTGAATAAATTCATGGCCCGATTATGTTCAGACTAAACAGTAACATTTAGTAACAATATACTTACATTATATTTGCTTTGTGAATCGTTGTAACCTTCTTTCGACCATTCTTTCGAGCGTACTCAAAAGCAAATCGGGACAGCCTCTCAGAATTTGACCTTGTTACAACCTTCAAGCATTCAACCACACCTCGAACACTCTGTCAAAACCACCACGCCATTATTAGATGAAATCATTTGGTAGCATTCATTTTAGGGCCAGGCGATGACATTATGTTTACCTCGTGTTCTTGCATAGCATACTCTCCTTCAGTATTCTGACGTATGATGACAATGTCGATCTCTGGGTGTCTGCAGGACAACCCCGGAAACGTGTGACAATGCAAAACGTTTACAAAGAGGTCGAGTTCATTTCTCAATGCGACATTTCGCGAAATAATACTTGGTTTCAAACTCCTCGTTTCAATATTTCCTGCAAGTAATTTCGAAATTAAATTCAGATCCTGGAGTAGCGCATCGTTAATATATTATCTACCCTTCAAAGCTACTCCGTTTCTTCGGATTGATGTAATGGCGTATTCCAAGTCCTCGTTTCCCTCCGATGACGGATCAATTGCAACGTCTTCAAAATCAACAGGAACGCCAGCATACCTGTAATATTAGTAAATGAGTACTTGAACATTTTCCAGTGACTTTGAATCTTGAACCCTCAGATATGAAATTAACGAACCTGAAAACTTCCTTGACATATCCCATCAATTCTGGCCCAATTCCTCCGCCTGAAACAAAAAAGTTATCTATGAATTAAAATTTAAAACTAATTTATGAATGTTGTTACAAACCTGGTAACATTGAAACGGTGTGCCTCCCTCCATACTTGGCTTTTGGCAAAGCCTAATGGGGACAACGAAGTGTTTATAAAAAACGGGTTTCTTCAACCGAATTGTTAGGCAAAACTCACCAATTCCCTTGTTAAGCCTCGCTTTTGCTGGTGTACTGTAGAAGCACCGTTAAAGATTCCATTGTTAAGACCAAATCCAGTTGAGCTTCCTGGCAGCCAAGTATTTTGTATAAGCCTTTGAAATTTTGAAGCACCAACACGAGCCATTTGACTTAAGTTATCTTAAAATTTTATATCCTCACAGAGGAACAAGGTTTCACTGTTCCTAATCACAGCAGTAATTTCTCAGCACCAAATAAAAATTAATTTCACTCAATTTAGCCTAGTTTAATTACTTTAAATCATTGCTTTTTCCCTCGTAGTCTCTGCATGTGATTCAGGTGTCAGAAATAAGAAGTAAATCCTTTGCTCACGCGTTAAATTCAACTTCATTTGGTTCAAATTTCTTCTCATGGATCAGAGTAATTCCTGAAAACTTGCTGAAGCGCCGGTGTTCAGAAGTTCTACATTTGAATCAAGTTAACGAAGCTAATCAAGAATCATGAATCATGGGCAATAATCAGGAGTGCTCTGATTAATTTGATCCTCAATACACACAAGGTGTGAAACTGACTGGAGATCCAATGAGATTCTCTCGGGTGAAAAGTAAGGGTAATGTTCGTACCCGTTGACTCTGGAAGCTACATCTGATTTTTTCAGTGATTTGCTCAGATTAATCACGGCATCAGATTTTCCATTTTCAGCAGTGCTGATACGACTGGTAAGTGGTTCGTCGGCTGAGTGCAGCTCGCACGCAGCTGGCTTCATAAAAACGAAAATAAAGCAAACCTTTGATATATGCCTTGACTTTTGATTGTTTGTAGGATAATCACAATGCAGCGTCACCTCCGCGCTACATATTCCCAGGTCTCACACGTGTGCAGATCTACAATGTCCCCTGTTTTTATGACCCCGATTGGACTACAAGGGATTTCCACGTCGGCAACATCTCCAGGAAAATTATTGCTTCACGAAATCTTCAAGCCTGGTACAACATCAAACGGTGTGGGAACCAGCTCTAAATTTCAATCCAGTAAGCCGAGTCCGGATGTCGAGGCAACTGCTCGCAGCGCTAGCAGCATCGACCCATTACTTACTCTGTTGGCCACCAAGAGGACCACTGCCGGTGTAAGCAATGAAAGCAGTCAGATTGTCGACGAAGTGGACACTTTGGATTCATTCGAGGCTGAGCCAATACAAGGAAGAGATTTGGAGAGCGTGCTAAGTCGATTGGATCTGGATTCATTAACAATTCGTCACGCTTGTCAAGTGATTGGAAGACTTGGCGCTCTGAATCCTAGACCTGACCCGACACTTTTGGAGAGGGACGGGAGATTTGTTCGTGTTTGCAACTTGATCCAACGGGGCAACTTCAGCCTCAGCCCCGTTCGACTAATTTTAACTATTCAGGTACGTCAATTACTTATTCTTAGGTGAAAATAGTCAAGCACAGCTCAACTTTGACTTCACACTAATTTTAAAGGGCTTACAAAAGCTGGGATTATCCAAAAGCAACAACCTCGTCCCGGAATTAAGAAATGAATTGAAGTGGATACTACGCCGTTGTCCGATTAAGTTATTGACTAAAGCAATTAAGTCACTTGAGTCCAACAAAGGAATTGTTGCATCTGGTCATGCAAATGTTGAGGCAACTGGAGATGGAGAAAGGAGTCTAACTGACACTGCCGTTGATTTAATGAATCGTCGCTGGGTGGAGGCTGTCACAGGAAGTGATTTCATTGGAGTATTTGGAATTTCGTCGCTTTTATCTAGCGAGGCCAATGAGAAATTAGAAGACCGAGCATATGAATTGGTTCAACAGTTCAATACAATGGAGATGGTTAAGGTAAGTGGAAATAATATGGCTTCATGAAGTTGTTTAATATCAATTAATACGGACGGAAGTAATCTATCGTTTGTTCTTCACACAGATCGTAACTACTTTGGCTCATCAAAAACGGCGACCGGTTCCTTTGCTAAAAGCAATTGCATTTCATTTGGGCAAGACCAATGATTTAATACCTGCAAAGGAAATGATAGAGCTACTGCACGCGTTAAGCAAAATTAATTTCACAGACCAGGTAGACAATTCTGACATCTAATTTCCCCTTGATCTTGCTAAAGTTAATTTATTGTTTCTATATAGATTTTAATGCAAAAACTCTGTCTTGAACTTGCCCCCGAAGTTGATAAAATCACAAACCCAGCACTCATCAGTTCGTTGGCAACGGCATTGGGACGTACACGGTATAAGGCAAAAGGTAAATTCCAGTGTAGTGAAATCGCAATGACTTTTTTTTCAATTTTACTCTTCATTTTGGAGATTTTGAGGTCCAAGTGCTGAACTTTGACGAGCCACTGTGGGCTCAGGCAGTGGAATTTCAATGTGAAATGTGTCTTGTTGGAATCTTTGTGTCATAAGCTTTAGATTGATCTATGACTCATCAATAGTCTGCGTTTGACCAGAAACAGGGCCTTAACTGGTACCATCCTTTTGCTCACGTTAATTCTTTACTCACAGAACTCACGGAAGCAGTGGAGGAATGGGTGGACAAGAACTTCGAAATTATGAGACCGTTTGATCATGCAGCATGGTTACTCACCAGCGCTGTCTTAAATCTCCAGTCCGAACTGAGCAAAAAGTTTTGTATTAATGTGAAGCTCATTCTACACAAGAAAAGTACTCCCAACCCAACTGAATGGCTTAACATTGTTCACGCTTTTCTTATCCTTAATCAAGCATCTGCAGAGCAGTTGACTTCAGTTTTGACGCCACACTTTGTAGAAACAATAGGTGAGTGTGGTGCGAAAAGCAGGAAAGAAGGAAATTATTTTAATTCCACTAATTTCTGGACAGATAAATTGAATGACCAGCTCGTCGGCCCGAGGATGAAGCTTTTGAACATTAATGATTCATTGAGGGCACTGATTGAGTCGAGCAAAGAAAAGAATAAGGACGCCCCTTTACTTGATCCGAAGTTTGTGACCAAATGGTCGGATATGGAGGTCACGCAAGATGATTCATTGTCAAAGCTGTTATTGAGTACCTTGGAGCAGTTTTTGCCTCCATCAAAGTACTTTGTTCGGGACGTACGAACTAAAAGTGGCGTATTCATTGGTAAGACATGAGGACTTAATACCCAGATGCCCGCAATTACAGCTAATCAATCAATTCCAGATGCAGTTTGCGCCGTGAACTCTAAGAAGGAGCCACTGCCAATAAACGCACAGATCCTTCAAACGAAGAGCAAAGACTTGCACAAGATAGCACTTGTGGTTGCTGGCTACACTTCACTTTGCGTTGGATCCAACATCCCAACTGGTCAAATTCACCTGCATGAAAGACTGCTACAAGAAGAAGGGTATAAACTGATTTTAGTTCCTTTTCACGAGTTCAACTCAAGATCCAATTTACTCCAGCGCATCAAGTATTTGGAAGCAAGAATCAAAGACGTTTCTGCACCGTCAGAAAGGACACCCAAGATCAAAAGTAAGTCCAGCGGAACGAGATAATACTTACGACTTTAGTTAGGAATTATTATATAAATAGCAACAAATTTTTATGACCTGCGTAGAATGAAGGTGAAATAGATGAATAGTTGAGTGCTATTTCAAAACAGACGAACGTTTTTATGACTACTTCAGTTTATTCGTTGATGTCGCAATACCAAATGTTAATTGCTTACAGAATGCATTCAAGTCAATACAATCCGAGTGACGCGGAGTAAAAATTAAACTGCATTTCGTGTACGCATTATTTCATTTATTCAATCAATGATACGTTTTGCTGTACTGCTAGTATTCACTGCTAGTACTATCTGCGTGTTAACCCGGAGTACAACCAGACTTTGTCGATGCCCTCTCCTACCAATCTGTCTGGAGTCAGAACTGGAAATGGAAAGCGGCAGGCCACTACAACCGCATCTGCCCGCATCTCCTGCTGACACTTTACTTCTAAATCTTTCATCTGTAGCAAAGAATGGAATTAAATATAGGCGTTAATCACTTCAGAAGTTTTACCTACCATGCTCTCTACTCCGAATATGACAATATTATCGTAACTTCCGAGATCAGTCTTCCAAATGTCTTTGCGAGAGAACGAAGCTGGGGAGAAGCTGCCGACCGCTTTAAGTTTGGAGTAGATGACTAGCCACGGGTTCAGTTCGATTCCTTTTGCCACGAAACCGTTGCTCGCGGCTTGGAAAACCTATAAGCACAAGCAAGTGCTGCTATACTTTGTTCTGGTATACCGCATATTCTATCAGTTTGATAATACAAGTCTCTTACAATTCGACCGTCACCACTTCCCAGATCGATCAAGGAGCCACTTCGCCCTTTCAAGGCTCTGAACACGTTGTCAACCTGCGTCGATGTGGCCGGAACGTACGGCAAGCAGATTCGACGAAATGCCGGCGTGACGAATGGAAGGCAAATTGCGCTCAGAATGACGGCACTGCTGCCTGATATATTCAACAACGGTTTCAAATTTTGCATTCCAAACTAATTCTATCTGGTCAAAATCAAAATTACTAACCTATAACTCCTGCGACAATTAAGCCCAGTTTATTACCTCGGGTGCTCTCTATGCGTCCTCCATCTTGGCTGGACTCTAAGAATTCCATCCAAGTGCACCCTCCCCAGTAACTACTCCGGAAATATCAAAATTGACTCGATAGTGTTCTAGTACAAAAGTACAATATGCAACCAGTAAATAGAACTTGATCTCCGCACGTGCTTCTTGCTTGATTGAGGTGAGACAGAGTCGCGCAATACACAGCTGAGTAACATTGGTGAGTCTCAATGTAGTACAAAGCAGCCAACCCTTCCTTGCTCTTGGGCAGATGCAATTTTGAATACAAGTGCAGTAGAGGGACAGGAGAGACGCACCGCAGAAACGATTTTCGACGACGACCGTCCTGCTGATAGTGAAGAAACTTGCCAATGTCATGACTACTTCAGATACGGGAACCGGTTATCAGTAAGGTAAGAAAGTCATTGCGTAGTATTACCCCGCAGGTTCATTTGCCAGGTGAGCCATCCGCTATCTGCAGCGTTTTTGAATGAGCGGTGAATTGACGGTGATTTTGTCTCTAAGCTCGAGGGATCGCAAACGATATCTAGATGGCAGAGCCTGAAATCATCAGCGAAGATGAATATGAATTTGATTCAAGCGACTTGGAATCATTTTCCGAAGAAGATGACTTAGATGACATCTTAGCCGCAGACAGCGGAGACATTCTTCTTGACACAGACAGCTCGGACGACGACTCGGACAATGAAGAAGACGTATCCGAGGTCGAAGAAGAAATACAAGTGAGAGGTGATACAGCGTTCAAGTTGCTGAAAGGGAAAGGCGATTCGCTGATTGACCTCGACACCGCAGCATTGGGGTTATTTAACCTACATGAGTTGGGGGATGAGGATTCACCGACGCCGTCAAGCTCTAGAAGTTGGAAAGATGATCAATCAGTGAGTTCCAGATCTTCAATTCTTCATTCTCTGACAACGAATTTGAGCAGAAAGAGAAAAATCAAGTTAGCCCCAAACCTGCAAGAGTTTCTAGGACTGGAACCTCATACAACGTGGAAACCTTGGAAGTCAACTTTACGGGAAATTGAAAACGCCGACCCCACAAATGAGCACCTGCAATTCATTTCCGAGAAAGTTCAGACAAAGGAGCGTAGTGAGGCGCTTTTGAAGTCATTTTTAGATCTATATTCAACGCAATTAGCCGCTAAGCCAATTCCGAGATCTTCCACCTACACGCTACCATCGCCGATAAAGTGCATAGAAAACATATATAAGAAAGTGTTTGACCTCAGTGAAGTGTTTAAAAAAAACAAATCCAAAGAAGAAGGTACTTTAGATGAGTCTGAGTTTGAGTGCGAATATGGAATCGGAGTCTCCGAAGAAGATGATCTCAAGGTTTTGGACGACATGGTTGATCAGCTTGAGAAAGACGTGGTTATTGACAAGCTAAAGAAGAAATCTCATGTGGAAGTTACCGAGCAAAATTATAAGAAAGTTATGAGTAAATTAAACCGTAAACGACTGAAGAGGGAGGAGTCGATGAAGGAAAAAGGTATGTGTCCACATCAGCGCAAACGTGAGAAGTTCAGCGCACCGACAGAACGTAACACAGTTTTTAGTGTCCTTCCTAATAAATGTCTGCAGTGCTCCCTTCAAAATCAGTCAATCAAAAATGGTAAAGCCCATACGAACGCAAACACCAAGAAAGAATTCATGAATGTGTCACCTCAAAAGAGTCCTGTGAATGCACTAGAGAAAACTCAATTCAAGCCGCAAGTATATTGTTCTAATAAAAGGTCTTCAGTGCCGGAGGAAAAACGGCAGCTCCTTTCAAAGGAGACGCCTTGCACTAGTCAGCAAGCCAAAGAAATTGGTAGCATCATGGCCAAGGTTCTGAAGACTTCGAAACTTGAACCTCTCCCATCTGTGATATTTAATCCTTCTTTGTGCGGTGGAATTGGCGAACCTTCTACTGACGAAGAAGAAAAGGAAGAGGAGGAGGTTTGGTCAGCAACGGAAGATGGAGAAGAAATTGAGGAGGTCGTATTATCGAGTGAGGACGAGAGAGACTTAACAGTGTTCGGTGACAAGGGTGCACCTCGTGATATGACAGTAGCAGAAAGCACTCCTTCCTCGAAGGATTCAAAAATGGAAACACGTGACCTCTCTGAAGGCAGAACGAACGAATCAGTTTGGGAGAGCACGTCTTGCTCCATATCTGCATCGCACGGGACCGTTGATCTTCCTACCTCTAACTTAGATGAGAACGAGGGTCAAAGCCTACTAGTTACGAGAGACCTACCGGCGAGTGATGAAACGGAGATAGCTCTTCCAAATTTTCCCGATTTTGCCGACATCGTAGCAGCAGATGAGATTCCGGAAACGTATGCACTTTTGTCGAGTCAACTCACCGCCATATTAGAATCTTCTCTTCGAATAATCCCTGCTGGCACGGAGAATGGAAATGAAGGTGAAACTCGGTCGAGAAATTCCTCCCATAGCTTGGACAGGAAGACGTCATTGGACGAAGATTTGGAATTAAGTAATTCGGATTCATCAACTGATTCTGACTCTGAAAAGGAAGGTCCACGTACGGCGAACGAAGGCGCAGATGAATTTGAACACACACGTACACATAATGATGAATTGCAAATCACCATCCAACCACGATCCACAAACACAACTTTGGAACCGCGTTTGTGTATACCCGCATTTACTCCTAACCCAAAATGTGAAGATGAAGATGACTTAGCCACTGCTGCTGATGGGATTTGTGAGATGCTGTTATCGACAATTGAAACGGTCGAATTAATGGAGTGTTCGTCAATTCAACATGATCTTATAGTGCCTCCACCAAGTCCAATAAATGAAACAGACAATGAGGTAGACACTGTGAACGGAATATGTGAGATGCTGTTATCTACAATTGAGGCCGACGAATTAATAGAGTTTTCGTCCAGTCAACATAGTCTTACAGCACCTTCACCAATTGTAACAAAAGATACAATAGTAGCACCAAGTATCAATGAATTAATGTCACCAGCGAAGCCAGAAAATGATGAACCTTGTAAGTGTACATTTCAGGACGCAGAATCATTACGTAGTGAAGAAAAGAGAAGCCCTGACATGAGCGAACAGGGATCCCCAGGATCACATCCCATGTGCGACGAACTTGCGTTTAATTCCATAACCATCGACGAAGCAAGAAGAGCGGCATTAGCACTAGACTTGGAGTTAAGTGACTCGGACTCATCAAGTGATTCTGAATCGTCGTCGAGCGATCACAACGATTCAGATTCATCAAATGATGAAGAATGTACTGGAAACGATTCGCCTAAAGATCGTGAAAGAGAACTCGGTAACAGTGAAGCGCTTGTGAATATCGCGCTCAATTCGCCGTCAAGTTCGTCAAATAGCACGCCGATCCACACTTCTGAAGCTCCTGATCTTAACACCGACACTCCGGGCGAGGATGATTCTTTGACGAAGGAAGAAATTGCTCTCAAATACCTCAAGCCATTCTTGAACGAAATGCCGTTCACAAAGTATACCAAGTTCGATGAAATTAATCTGCGTAATATTTTGAGAGCGAAGGAGGAGACGCGACCTGTGGTTGTAGAAATAAAGGACAGAACATGCTTCAAGCGCCTGAATGATCACTTTACTTCACCAGAAAATATGCAGCCATACATGAACAATTACGGAGTGTCCGAAGAGAAGTACCGCGAACTTCTAGAGGAGACCAGGTACGTATCAGCATCACTAATTTACATTTTAGCTCTAATGGAATTGTTTAATGTATTTTCTCTTATTTAGTCCCGCCTTGGCTAGAATCAATATGGACATGACTTGTGACTATCGTGGAGGACGGGTTTGCTGCTTGCCTAAGCTTATTCCAAGAGATACAACCAACCTACATCAGAAGGACTACATGAGTTATATCACCTCCCAACCAGGAAGGACTTATAAAGCTCGCCAAATCGAAGGAGGTTATTTGTGTCATGATCCAAAACCTATTGATACTGACGATGAGGTACGCAATTCCTCTCATAACTGTCTATTATTGTATCACATGCCAAACAAAGAATTCATTTCATTCATTTGATTGCATATTTCAGGTCCCGAGCTCATCTGCTGAAGAAGAGGAAGAAGACGAAGAAGAGAAATTGACAACAGTAAATCAAGACCAAGGCACAAACGATAGTTTGGCCGAGGTTTTGTTTAATGTGTCATTTTACGAGCCAATTGTACCGTTTAGAAAGAGAAGTTTGCCCGACACGTATGATCTCAATTATTTCAAGTGTGTGTTTGAGTTCAACGAAGATGACTTCAATCAACGCAAACCTGACCTGAAAGTCCTCCTGCGAAAGACGGAGAAGAAAAATGAAGGCCACTCAGAATATGATGCGCTGAAAGGTTTATGCACCATGTACTCGAAGGAACTGGCTAGGACCAAGAAGATTGGGAAGGCAACCACCGATCGCATGTCGGAAGGTGGCACCAAAATTGGAGACTTTATCCTCTCACTGACTGAATGGGATGTAAGAAATTCGAAAAGTGTGAGAGACCAGTGCGGGAGTGAAGAGAGCATTTTACATTTCCTCGTCCGACTGAAAAAGATGAGAAAGAAAATCGTGGCGCTTCGCAGTGGACTTGCAATGGACGACATGCCAGAAGAGCTTTTGAGGTAAGACATTAGAGATAAAAGATTATTTTGCAGTTGGTACTTGCGAGAATCGGGTCTTGATGCTCCGCTGGAAATTCGATCTGACAATGCATCCTAAAATGTTTATTTGTTTCAATAGTGTTTCTGATCGTGAGGAAGACTGCCCTGACGTCAACCTCAAGATTGATATTATTTCGAGCTCAACTCTGGAAGACTTGTGCCATACCTTCAAGTGCTATCGAGGCTCGGAAGAAAAGGTGCTTAAAACTTGGAGACAATTGGTGAAACCAGGACGAGTAGTCGACCCAGACATGGTCAGTTTTACGCGAAGACATGCCATAATTTATTCTGAAAAAACAACTTATTGCTATTGGTTAACGAAATTAACGGATCTTGTTTTTTTAATATCTAGGAGCCACAATACATTATATTTGGATCTACTGTGTACTGCGATACAACAAACTCAAAAACCGTCGAATTTGTGCAAAATATTGTTCAAATAGATTCCCAAAACACAACTAGGGAGAAAATGACCGTGGAGTCCTGGAAAGTTCCATTGGCAAGCCTTCACCTAAGACTTGGTTGGCCATATTCTTTTGTTCACCGCGGCGTTTGCGAGCACCACGTCTTCTTCACGAAAACCAGGTTTGAATGACTCCACAACTCATGGTACCAGTCAAATATTGTACTATAATGTTTAATTTTAATTCCAGGGTTTCTAATCCGGAGGAATTAAAAATTCTCAGGAGGACTCCTCGTGTCAAAGATGTCCGTCAGCCAGTCGAAATGATGTGCCAAATCCGTCTTCCATTCTGCTCTAAAATCGCCAGGTAAGTCATGCTCATCTTGCGTTTCTTCGTCCGTTTGGTTTCAAGGGTATCTGTGATTCCAACTACGCGGTTGTTGATATTGTAAGCCACTTCGGGTTCGACTATTACAATTTATTTCTTGTGGAAGGCTTTCAAGCTCTTGATAAGAAGCCAGCCACGACTTTGTAGTTGTCGATATTCAAATGTACGAGACCGTATTTATGCAATTTAGGCCGGTCGATACCGACAACTAGGTAGGTACTCAAATTGGCACATTATAAGGCATGTTGAGCTACAAAAGCCAGTCCTCTCCAATCCAATGTCATAGTTCATATTAATAAGTAAAATTTACGTTTAAGTTAAATTACCAGATCACAAAATCACGATAGTGAGCATACTCGCTGCAGACTTTACTGCTTATTATACAATTAATTTTCTCTTGACTTAATTTACAGATTCAGCGCGATAGAAATCGGGGAAAAGAAACGAGGGCGAACGCTATTGTGCTTCCATTGTGCGTGTTATTTCCTGTTTACGAATCAGAGCCGTTCACGAGAAGTAACATTGGTGAAAACGGGAAAGTTTTCTGCGAGCTGCAAGGTCGATAAAAATTTCAAGATTTACAGATTAAGACCTCAAATACTACATTCCAAGTATAAGCAATTCCGACGTTTCTGGAAAAAATGGATGCGTGAGATTAAGCAAATCGGATTACCACTCAACAGCGGTAATGCTGCGACCACAGCTCAACAAGTGGGAATAAACTCTTCTGAACAAGACATGATGGGCGCAGGAACAAGTCAAAACCAAACTGTTGGATCAATCGAAAATGACGCTAAGAGTCGTGGCTATGGTAAGATGGAGAGCTGGAATTGAGAGGGTAAAGTCAATTGAATTCTCGATTGCAATAGTAGGGCGACGCTGGCGGCCGAAGTTCAACAAATTTACAGTGGCACGACGTTGTGTCCTGAAGTCTATCGACCATTCGCAGAAGATTAAGCAGTGGAGGCTGCGTCGTGAGCAACTTTCTCTGAAACTAAAGTTGATGACTTCTATGGAAAGAGTGAAAGCACACAATGATTACAACGGGTGGGGCTCATTTAGCAGCTGGAATTTCCCCAATCGTGAGTGTTCTATTTTATTCTCGCTTTGGCATCAACGTAAAAATGTACTAGAATGTCTTCATCCAGCAGCCATATGATAGTTTAATCCAATGAAATTCATTTATTTTACTGAAATGCGTCTTTAATGTTTTGAAATTGTCGAATTGCTAGATCGACGGGTAGGTCAAAATGTACTGTTGATAGTTTCTCCAAAGATCGAAAGGAGTCCTCGAATCCTGTTCACAAAGATGGACGCTAATCAGGGCTTTCACTCATTTTATCCAACATTAAAACTCTAGGCTACCTGTTTTTGCAACGTAACTCCATGGCTGATAATACTGTTCGATTAATTCTTGACATCTTACAATCAGTCGAAGCCAAATGACTAGTTTCCTTGAACTATAATCATACATAACAGAAAAAATAAACCAATGATCGAAACATTAAGGCAATAAGCGATTTAGCAGACCTTTAGGAATCACATCATGACAACTACGACTTACTTGAGAGCAGAGCACACAAATGCTTTGAAATGAGACTCGGGGCTGCGTTTGTAGCGACTGTGGCTGCTAATTATATTGTCGATTGTACTCAGCAGCATCTAGAGAAGAGCATACACCATATCCGCGATTAGATACTAATTAAATTGCTAACTGGGTTGACTTGGTATGATGTGGAGCATCGAGATACCTGTTTGTTCGTGATAGACGTCGTGCCAACAATTTCCAGCCCAAAGCTTTGAGAAAGACGCCTTGCTGGGGTGGCGTTGTATTTCTCACCATTTTTGATTTGATAGAATTTGATAATTAAATCCCAGGCTGTCAGGAATCCACCACCTGCCGCGCTTCTCGCAGGGAAACAACCAATGAATGGAACCAGACTTTGACTCTGGCCAACCTGAAGGATTCAGTTGTTAGAATTCGTAGTTTTCGTAGTGGACCTTTAGTTTAGCGGATTTTGAACTGCGGTTAAAACAGTCGAACCTGCATGAGACCATGTTGAAGCAATTCGGCTAGGGCGAAGGTCAAATCCTTTCGTACTGCTGCGGTCAATGCTTGATTACACGAAATAGATGGTGAGTCTTCGCAATCCGACGTGTAGTCACTGTCAGGGGGCGTGTTTGCTTGTACAACCAACGAGAATACTTTTGCGATGGCCATTTCGAGTCTGGCACGTAAATCTCTAAAGAATTGAAGCAAGTAGAATTAGACATTAGACTTTTAATTTCAGAACGTTAGAGAATTAACTAACTCACCCCCAATGATTGCCCTTGGCATTCTTGCGTAACGAATTAATTTGCGAGCCGGCCATGGAACAGCCGAATTGCGCAGCAGCAAATACTTGAATCAGTGTCAGGGCCTTTTTCATCATTTGAATTGTTCTAGCTCGAAGCTGTGGCAAACATAAACGATATGAATGGGTCAAAGAATCAGGTGTAGATAGATATAGGTTTACCTCTTCTTCATGTTCCAACTCATTGTGATGAATTGAAGTTGACGAGGACGATGTTGTTCCGTGTTTCGGACACGAGCAGGTACAGTTGCCGTCCCAGCCAGTCTCTCCGTGCAGGTATTGTATAAATCTTTCCAAGTCGACAATTTGTGTCTTGAGTTGATTTACCATTTCGTCCTTCATCTTGATCGGACTCACAAGTTCACTGATGGCCTGATCTACTTGTAGCTTGACTTCTTCGGAACTCAGCGTCTCCAATCTGTCTACGTTCAAATTTAGCCGATCACGTAGTTGCTCTGTAAGAATAATCGACACTAAGTTTCAAAAAGGACTGGAACTTCTCTCATTGTTGACGTTTACTGAATTTACCAATGACAAGTTTTTGCCTTTCCAAGAGAACGCTTTGTGGTAGCCCTGCATCTCCGGTCTCGTAAGCGTATGATTCCAGCTCTTCCAGCTGTGTTTTCAGCTGATGAATTAAACCTTTCTGCTTCTCTCTCTGGACGCGCATCTTTTCTTTCAGATCATCAAGATATCCATTCGATGCAGACCCCTCATCTCCTGTCTTTTTCACTACAAGTCGTTCCGTAACTGCGGATGGAATTCCACGGAATGTAAATTCTTCCAAGTCTTTGAGTAGGACTTCTTTGTCCTCAGGCGGAGCCTCTACGATTTGTTGCACCCTGAACTGGACCTTCACATTAAGAATGAAATTTATGTTAATTATGAAAGAAAACTTTACTTTTACAGTTTGTGTTGTCACCTGGGCGAAATGTGTGGTCAACGCCAGCAATGCGGAAGTTAACTGTTCTTGGTCTTCTTTGTATTTCCTCAACTTTTTCGGATCTGTGCATCTGGAAAATACATCCTACACTTTACTTTCAAGTTTCTAAAAATGGTTTCTTGAAGGAGTAATGACGACTCACTCATTTTCTGCGTCCTCGTCATCTTCAAATGGACCACTGCTCATACAGGTCTCCCTGTCCGAGTCGTTGGCAGCCCCAAGTGGAGCCCAACGTTCCGGCCTTCGCCGTCCGTCATGTTCTCTCCTACTTTCTCCCCTCCACAAATCCCACTCCTCATTGTCTCCTTCTTCGGCCTCTTCTAATTCTGAGGAAACTGTGTCATCTTCGTCACTGCTGCGTTGTTGGCCGGTATGGTCCTTGTACACTTCTGCGACCATCTGCTCCTCCATTGACTGTTAGATCCATGTACTTTTGATGGTTCAAAGTTTTCACGAATCACAAGAACTTAGAGGTTTAATAATTTACCTTTAGTTGGTTCGTCACGGTTGCCATTTCTTAGCTCTCGAGCTTAAACCAGAATGAATTCAGTAATCAGCGTACGATTGATATTCCTGTGCCAAGTTGGGACGGCGACCGACAGCGGGGAGTTGAACCGTTGCAATTCGTACTCAACCTTCGCACAATTTGTCCTTCTGAAAGCACGTATTCATACTGCTTGGAGCAAGATCTTCACATCGGGCGCACATTATTGCCATGTCTAGTAATACGTATAGTCGTTCGGGTAGAGTTAAAATAGTAGAAATAGAGAAAGCACCAGCACGAGAGACACCTCAACAAAAATCTTTTGAATTGCCCAGCGAGAAAGTGTGTGAAGCGGTGGTAATACTTTTGAAGTCCTTTCGGTTAGTTTTACACGTTTTTACCTGCATTTGCTTACTAAGCAGACCTATACTAAACTCATAGAAAGAGCTATGAAGTACTGGCGAACTTTAAGAATTTTTGTGTCGTTTGAAGAATACAAATGAGACGATGTGTCTCGAACTGCGGTGATGGCGATGTACTGGACTTGACTAGATGAGTAGGAGTATGAATTATAATAATTACCGTTACCACGGTGAAAGTAATACGAATCACCACATTTGTCTTACACTTAAATCACACAGAGTCTGATACGAGAATCGTAACCGCTGATACAACTTATCGCTATTAAATTCAGCAATGCTACAGGTACGAGAAAACGGGATGGAGCGAAGGAAAGGAAAGGAGAAAGTAGAAGTGTAGCTACGAAAGTAGAAAACTGGTCATGAAATGCGAGAGTGTAACCTACGAAGATTTAAATGTCTACTACTCTCCTCCCGTTTCCTAACTGAACTGCACCAGTTTTACGATACTACCGAGATGATGACGAATGTTCCGTTCGAAGCTGCTGCTGATGGACAAACAAGTACGAGTGGAGCAGCAAGACATTAGTATTAGGAGTACGGTTTCTCTGCATATGGCTAGGTTACCAAAAATATAATGAAGTTTATCTGGCAAGTACGTATTGTCTCTATCTACACTTGCACTCCTTCCTCTGCTGCTGGGCTTGGATTACGTAAATGTTTCGTGCATGAGTCTCCTCGCTCCTGCGTCTGGGCAACCTACGTCAGCATTCACTTGCGTTCGAGTTGAGCAGTAGAACCAAACTCATTCAACAGGGTTCTAGCCTTGCCTAGTTCTGTTTTTATATGGAACTCTCCAGCAGCAGCCTCATGCTGGAAATAGTGTGGGAGGTCTCGTTCCACGCTTCATCTTAATGTGGAATGGCAGGAGTAAAACTTGAGGCTGCAGATTGAATCATGAACTGTTTAGGCCCACAGTTAAAGTTATCCCTCACCACAGAGCAGCCTGGCTTGGTCAAGGCTACGCTTTCTCCGTAAAGACAAAATGCAATTGAGAACAGACTTTGACTTGAAGTGTTCTGGTCAAAACATTATAATGAAGTCTACAAGATTCTAAATCATATCTTTCTTGCACCATGAATGTCAATGTGTGGCATCCATCCGTGTGGTGGGCAGAGTGCAGATTCTCAATGGCAATGATGCTGATGGCAATGGTTGGCCTCGTGCGAGGGCAAATCGATTATTTACTATTTCTCTTGAAATCTAACCCCTAGCTAGCTAATCATGTTATTCAATTGGGAGCAAATTATTCTGTTGCCTCTTCCATCACATTGCGTCGGTTCTCGAAACAGCTTCTATTTCTAATTCTTTTCTCTTGATTCCCGCAGCAAACTCAGAAAAAATAAATACAAGCTCAATTTGTTGCTATTGTTTGCACAGCGCACTTTCCAAGGACTCTTCTCGTTCGAAGATTAGCTTGATGTTCAAGATTAGAAACTAGAACAGTCTCCTTTCGTTTTTGCAGTTTGCTTTGCCGGTTGTTTTCTCAACCATAACATGTGATTACGCTTTACGAGCTGGTTCGTGCATTCAGATCTTGAAATCCTCGTTATCACATTACATTAGAGTGAAAACGGCCGCTCGAGCTCCTCTAATTAATGATATTAGAGCTGGCGTGCTATGACGTCCGTTTATGTCGTCCCTGGAAACCGAGCAGCCAATGCGTACCGCGACTAGACGAGCAATGCCCGTGATCTGGTGCAGGTTCTCACCACAATCATCATTTGTAGATATTCCTGCCTTTATTCCTCATAACCCTTCAGACATTGTTAGGAAAACCAAAACCACAAAAGACAAATCTCATTTACAGCCACTGCCTGTCGAAAAACCACGACAAGCCATCAGCCTTGCTATTACTACACTCAGTCGCTGCCTTGTAGCTTGCACTTTGGCAAGGAATAAAGTATGTCATGGTGTTTGCGATAATGTTTTCCAATCAAACGAACGTCGAAACCTCAAAGTTATGTGTATCCTGTTGCACACTTGGCTGCTGCAAGGCAACTAGTACGTCTGTCCGAAATGAGGCATATGGTAAATGATGGACGTTGGGGACAATTTGTACGACTTCGTGCAGATGGAAGCTGCCAATTTCAATATTTACTGAAATTTGGTCGTGATCTTGCGTTGCATTAGGTTTGGCATGTGTATAATGCAATGAATTGACGTCCGCATGTTTTTCCTTCAATTGATATTGACATTTCTCTCTCAAGTTTTACTTGCACAGCACACGAAGCCCGCGTTAAGCCACGCAACTTGTATTCAGGTTTGTGTGTGAGTGAAAGGGTTCGAGGATTTCTGTCCATATGGCATTACGAAGAGAAAGCTTCTAGTGAGAAAGAAGAGAAAGGTGAGCATGCGACGATGACATAGCGCGTGCAACTTACAATGACGCGTGCCATTGTAAGTTGCATGCGCTGTCATCGTCGCATGCTCACCTTTCTCTTTCTGTCAAGTGCCTCCTTTGTCATTTGAGATTGCCTTGCGTCTGTGTGGGCTTATTGACATGAATGTACCTCTTCAGTTCTTTGATATTTCTTGAAATGCGAACGTTTTCCGACATCTCATCTCGTGCGTTGTTGAATTCGGACATTCTTATTTTCATTAATAAATTAAAATCTGATGTAATTGCAATATAGTACGACAGTGCAGTGCCCATGTTAATTTAAGCTATGACGACGACGAATAATTTCGCGCTGTCTCTTTGGCATTTTGCAGGTCTCCTCCGTATAGAAAACAGCAGAGGAAAATTTGGAAGCAGCTGGTCAAAAGGATAAGATTATGAACGGAAAGTCCGAATGTGATTTGTAGATGAAGAGAATAAATCTGCACGAAAATAATTCCCTTGTGCATTATTGTTATTCCGTTGTGCAATAAATAATTATCATTATTTCTTGCAGGGTGAATGGTAAAGTTAAAGAATTCAAGTCAACAGTGCAATCAGGTTCACGTGATGTCGTTAGGGGCAGGTGGAAGTCGCGTCTGTGAAGGAGATGGCTCAGCAACTGTTTTAGGAAATATGCTTCGACTTTTCATGTAGCCGGTCAACTGCTCGGGAATTTCCGCAAGTACTTCTTGAGCTAACTTCACTTGGGCCAATTTATGAGTCGTCGTTGTTTGAGCAGCAGTTGTGGACCAGGTATTTTGAGGCTGCATTGTTGCACCAGGACCGACTGTACTGTTCATCCAGGAGAAGGCGTCTCGGTACGGAACAAACTGGACAATGTCCCTGGCCGCCTGCTTCCCATTATACGATATTCGAACCGAGTCTCCGTCTAGCTCTTCCATCGCATCAAAATCTGCTCCACCCACTCCAACAATGATGATCGACAACGGCAGAACCGAAGCATTGACAATCGCCTGAAATCCACACAAAATTTTCATCTCCGAATTAAAGCAACGTCCAGCGAGGTCTTACTTCTTTAGTCTGAGGCATGTCCGTGATGACTCCATCGGTGACAATGAGCAGCACGTAGTAGTGGTCACCATTCTGATTCTGTGCAGCCAAATCCGCCACGTGTTTGATACACGGAGCGAAATTGGTTGGTCCATACAATTGAATTTGCCGTATGCAATTTCTGTGCACGAGCAACATGAAATATGATGATTAGTATTGATTAGTGAATAGATTTACCACACACGAAGCAGAGATCAGATAATTTCACACGCAAACGCCGACCTGTAGGCTTCCAGCACGCCATGAATACCAAAGCAGTACGGAGACTCGGTTAACGTCACAAAAAAGTTGTGCGATACTTGCCCCTGCGGAGGAATTCGTGCTCCGAATCCATACGTGGCAAACTGGAGATGCAACGGCGCAAATTCGAGTTCATGACCATAAACAAGTAACAAGTAATAAATATTTGAGGTGGTTGTCAGCGTACCATTTTTGTGGAGTCATAATCTTGGATTATGTCTCCGACGGCCTGAATGGCTTGTTCGTAGGGATTTGGTCTGTTGGCCGCTTGGGAGAAGTAATGCAGCGATGACGGATCTGAAGAAGGCACCATTGATTAAAAAATAATTCTTTCTGTGTATGTCCGCTACAATCAAAACGTACCTCCAGGATCGCCATTCGAGGCTGACAGTGGCAAAGCATTTCATAATTTCACAATATTAATGGAAGAACACTTACGATATTAGGACTAAATGAAAGTTGTATCTTACATGTAAAGTCAACTGAGAAACAACAATGAATCTGCGTGCCACTTTGAATATAGTCAACAAAAGTGTAAATTGGTGAAATTCTACATTGTAAAACGAGTAGACTGGAGGTTCCCTCCTACAAATTGGGTTGACATTAGTCGGGATATATAGGAATGCGTGCATGCAAGATAGTTTACTTACACGCATGTCATGTGGAGACAGCAGCCTGATAGCACCTGTCCCAAGAGCCAGGAGATTGTTCAGCGTCGTGTGACAGTATCCGAGCGGCTTGTGAACCCCGTTCATTTTCTCCTGAAAGCACTCGATCTTTAGACCTCGGTTCGTGTCCCCGTTGCATAAACTTCTCATCGTGATACATTCAGCTTTCCAGGTAGGATCCGTTCCAGATGCGGTATTGCTCCGGTGCACTACCACGTATTTCCGAGCGTCATTTATCTTTGAGAGGACGTAAAATGTTCTCGGCCGGAACAGGCAACAGGTGGAGGTTGTAATAGCACTTGCTCCGAACTTTAGCGTTACCTGCGTAGTAACGAATCAGTATGTTACAACATTAAGCGATACCCAGCTAACACGCCTCTTCGTCATGGGTGCTTACTTCATCTTTCAAGGAGGCCAGTTCCTCAGCTAGGAGAATCATCGTTCCTTGGGACCCTTCACCACCGCCGCCACCACTCCCTTCAGCAGGTGGCGTGCTAGGAGTGTAGGTGGTCTGGTTCAAAGGTATCGTGATGCCGGCCGACCCGGCTGCGATTATTTGCGCCACAGTGCATTCCGAGAAGCCGAGAAAGTCCTGGTCCGCCAACTTCGCCTTTGGGTTGTCGACGTCGTAGACTTCGAACCTGAGAGTCTGTTGCTCTTCGAAGCGATACTCCATCGTAACCTACGGACGAATTTGTTGGAGCGCGGATACCACACGGTTTTGTACAGATTTTCTAATTACCTTTGAAGCAAAGTCTGGGTTTAATGTGTCCTTCATGGTTTCTGTTCGTATGAGTTCGACGTAATGATTTGATCCGCGCGGACGGTGAAAGACAACGCACATTGGGTCGGACTTGGACAGAATGTCCTTATCAATGAGGTTTCTGCGAGATCCAAGTTGTAAATAAAAGTTGCTTGTAGGTTACAAGCTCATTTGAGGCCCTTACCGGCACGAAATGGCGATTTCCACCGTTGAAGTGGCAACCATCGCTGTGCCCGGGTCGAACTTCTCCATATTGAGACTGGCGACGTCAATGCTACTCTCCTTCTTCACCGGAGATCTGATTTTAAAAAATATCAATGAAGTGAACAAAGATGGTGAAGAAAACTATATGGGACTTTCTTATGGATACTTGCATTGTGTCGAGTGAACGCGATTTGGTTTCATTTATTGCGAAAATTGCGAATTCGACGCTCGACAGATTGAGTTAAGAGCTTTTGTGAAGATACAAGAAAACCACTTGAAAAGTGTTGGAGAGTTACCTTGGCGTAACACGACCGTTTCCCAGCACCATGTTTTCTCTTTATGAAAGTTGCAAATTTCAGGAGAAATAATCTGGGCACTTTGGAAATGCCAACTCACTTTCAAGCACCTCTTTAAATTGATGGAGACCAAGTTCGTCTACTTAGAAGAAGCGTTCATGCTTCTAGTATCAAATGTCTGACTGAAAGTTGAGCTGAACGTCTTTGATTTTGAGTGGAAAATCTTTCTTTGAGTCCAACTTAAGACATGGACGTGGAAGACGTCCGCCGAATTAAATGCAACTCATAACTTGGTCCGTTTAGTAGGTTACTGTGTCCTTTGTTGTTTGCTCGATAATCTCAGTCGGTCAGTATGGCTTTCGCTACGGGAAGGTATTCCAGCACTCTAAACTACAAAGTACGGACTGAGTTCAGAAGAGGCATGGACAGAGATTAGAATTGCGCCAATTTATTTCGCAACATGAAAAGGTTGGTTTAAAGAACAGGCACAACATTCCATGCATCCAGTCTCCACAAACTTCAGGCAGGCAGGCAAGCGAGTATTTGTTTTATTTTGTGTTTAAGGAATTTGCTCGCATGATCACATCACCTATTTCATTTCTCTTTTCTTTTACTCAAAGCAACGCAGAAACCAAAGAACGAAGTTAGTACTCTTAGCTCCATTGTTACATCTTGAGCATGCACTCCACGAATTACTGCGACCAGACCGAGCCATGCACGCATATAATTATTAGGTCGATAATTCCGTGCCGTTAAAGTAGACAGAACGCCAGGTTGTGCCGTAACAAATATTATGATGCAGATAAGAGCGTTAGTTGTATAATAAGTAGTAATTGTACCCAGGCCTAGGGGTACATGGTAGGTTGGGCCGTGACATTGCGCTTTACTACGCAACATCAAAATCCTAACGTAATATCTTTCTTCCGTTAAGAAACTTATTAACATTGCCAACCTAATTGAAATAACTCAAACAATGCGACACTTGCGTATGCCATGCTACTAATCCAATGTGCAATCACCACTGTAGCCCACTTCCGGGCTGTCCGGAAGTAACTCCGTATGCCTTACATGTTGAGCACACGAAGCACGAATCAGACGGCCGAAATAGATATTTGGCCACTATTTTAATCTCACAGAGTGAAAGTCCTTCGAAAGCCTTGCTCCGGGCTTTCCTGCAGACGTTGCCATTTTCTTACGAAATAGGAATGTAAAGTGCAAGAAAAGCAATCCATTAGAGCGGTTCAGGGCATTTCTATTTCAAGTGAAAGCGTCTTTATGACGGAGACCTCCAGTATTTATGTGTCAATAAATTAGCAGTGATAATTGTATACTTGCCAGTTAATTTGTATGATCAAGGCATTTATTCGCGTCGACCCGCATTCAACCGACGCCGTATAATACACATTTTAGGAAGTTAGGCCTCTTGTAGGGCTTTCGAATTATCGAATTACATTCCGGCGAGGCGGGTTTCGCGCTCCTTCATGGCTTAAATGGCGCCTGTGCTACTTAAACACTGCAAGAACAAGTTCCAGAAATTAATCGCTTGACCTGAACACGTAAAAGCGTCTCATTTCATTATGGTACATAGAAAGCAATGCAAAGAGCAGTGTAGAGCGGTACACGTCGTCGGCGTCGTCGTATTGTATGTTCGTGTGTGCGTGATTTCTTCTAAGCCAAGAAAACTCAATTGATTATAATCAAACGAGGCCAAAACAACAATCGTATTATGTGTTAATGTATTCCTCGCTGCTCTAGTAAAGTCATAATGCAAAGCTGTTGATGCAAGCGGGTAAATGACGAATGAAATATACAAGGACGGTTCTGGCCGTAGTGAAATCTTTTTGCATGTGTACCCGGTCTGCTGACTGTGACTGGTCTCTGGAATATGATTATTATGTGTATAATTGACCTTTTACATTTCAAAAGTCTCACACATGTGCATGTGCCTCTGTCTTACTTGACTCAGCTTCGCGGCTAGCACCTGAGCTGTGCCGTGCCGTGAAAGCTGAAAAGTTTCCACAAAGTAGTTTAGTTTCTGATTCGCGACAAGCACCGAGCTGCCCAACACATTATGTTAACGGTTCACATGAAATATTGCGTTTCTTCTCCTCCTCGACTCCAGTCTTGGCCATTAGGTTGAAGTGCGTGCATGCCGTGGCGTAAGTTGTTGATCGATCAAACTTACGAGGAAATGTCCACGCGCTGAAGACGGACGCCTGGCCAGGGCACAGTACAAGCCTTCTTGGCCGGTGGTTTAATCTCCTGCCAAGGAATATCATGTTGATCACATTATTCCGCTGACTATGACAATTTCAAAGTCGAACATTTGCATCGGGGAATTAAGTGGCAGTTCCACTTATTAGCAATTAGTTAAATTTTTAGGTCTCGGATTAGATTATTTCATGCTCGAGCGAATAACAAAGAAGTTAAAGTCTATGAACGTTTTCGGCACAAGAACGCGACAACTTCATTGGAGTTTGAGTTCTTGGGAAACGGATGAAATGAGTGTAAATGTAAAAGGTTTTTAATTACTCTGGCTTCAAGCTTGCTTCAGGTTTAAGCTGAGCTTAAAGTAGAACTGCGCCAAGCGCTTTACTTGAGTTTCGATTTTACTTTCATGTCAGTGAGATTGCGACTTGATTACATCAATCACTCAAATTCGTGCCTGCTAACTGACGCGTGCATGCACTAAAGTCAAGACATTGCAAACCACGAAGTGTTCATGGCTCGTCTGTCGTGAGTTTCAGCTTAATATTGTGACATTCGAGCTTTCACTTCGTGAGGCCGCGAGACCTTAATTAAGCACGTAACTATTTTACGAGATCGATCCACATTCTACCGTGTCGGCGTCGGTGAAAGCTAGCAAGAGACGTCTTAATCCAGTATAAATATCAAAAACATCGGTATATATTTATTTCCACAGAATAAATTAAACAAATGGAGATTTGAAAGAATTTAACTCATGCATGAACTTAATACTTACCACGAGATACTCGCTTTATGTGCACACGTAGAAAGTGAGTATAAATAAACAGTGAACTAACTAATACTTATCACGAAAAATTACGTATACTGCCTATCAATAGTTTACCTTCACATTTCACATGCACAGTCATATTACCCGGGTCAATTGTTTACCTGAAAAATATCTTACAAGGCTATAAGCGAACGTAATTTGAAAACAGAATTAAATAGTCTTATAACTTATCGACATTCATTTAGAGGTCTTTGACCAACTTATCAAAACTAAATCCGTGAAACACACAGGCTTTAAACAAAAAAGGATGACAAGGTGCTATGCATCCGGGTCTGACAAGCCTGTAGGGTCAATTAAATTTCTCATACAGTGACAAGCGAGATTAATTTTATGAAATATCTAATCTTATGCCATTAAACAGGTAATACAGAAAGAGTGTCATACATTTCTACAGAAATAAACTGGCAAAAAAATTGACAAGCTTAGACAAAAGAATCACCCAGTCACCTGTTCTGAACCTAAGGTAATTAGCGGGGCAAAGATGAATATGAATAATACGAATTGGGGTGAGTTGAAGACTTCCTATCAACTACTCGCATCAAAAGTCTTTGTACTGCTTCATTTCTAGCTTAGATTTCAGAATTTCTAGACTTCGCTTAGCTTCGCACTGAGGAAAGTTTGATAACTCGTAATATTGGGGAGCGACTGTCAACAACCATTCGGGTTTTATGTCTGTCACAGTTCTTATATAATTCTTAGTGGTCAGAACAAACTCATTGTAGAGAACCCATTCGGGTTTGTGGTCCAAACACGAAGAGGGATGGAGTTGTACGTTTTGGTTGTCCTTGACCGTTAAATAGTGACCACTTCGTTCGAGATGGGCAACCTGAAGTACAAAGAAACAGTAATGAAAATGCTGTCCGCCAACGAAGCAAATGGAATGGCGTAGCCTGCCAACGAACCACGTACCTGCATAAAGTATCCTGAAACCAGCGCTTTCCTGATATTGACATAGTAGCCTGAGGATGTGAAGTCCGTCGATGCTCGCTTCAAGGAAAACCGATCCATAATTCTCGACAACTGCTGACGCACGTTATCAGCAGATTTCAAACTCCTGTAGTTGACAAAATTGTCGTAGCACCACTGCGGGTCTTCCATGTCTAAAAAGATAGAATGATTTGAGTAAGACTTTTTGAGTCAAAAGTTAGTAGCATGGTTTACTCACTTTGCTTGAAGGCGTGGTACACATTCAATAAAGTGAGATGGTCTCCGTCGATGTGCGCAAATCGTAACTTAGAATCATCAGCAGCCTTCTTAGCTTCATTCGGTCTGACAAAACACTGAGGAACTAAAGTCAAAAAGAGAATAAAATTTAATATGCAATTTATGCATGACGTCAAAACAAAGTTTGTAGCTCACCTGACAGCATCGCCACAATTGACAGTATCTCGTTGGAACAATTGAACTCGGTCGATGCGACCAGCATTTTTGATAGCTGAGGATCCAACGGAAATTCAGACATCATTGCCCCCAATTCAGTCAGGTTTCCGTCATCGTCGAGGGCAGCCAAATAATTCAAAAGTTCCAAAGCTCTCATCAACGTCTCAGGTGCCGGTGGATCCATAAAGTCGAAGTGGACCAAATCGTCTATGCCAAGTTTCTTCAAGTTTAAAACCACTGATCCGAGATTAGATCTTAAAATTTCAGGGTATGTATTTTCCTGCATTTCTTGCTTGAATGCTTTTTCAGTGTACAGTCTATAGTGGAAGTCCAATATACAAGTTTAGATTAAATCTGAACTTCATGAAATAAAAACGGAAGCACATGCAAATCCTAGGCGAGACATACCTGAAACATTTCCCCGGTTTTGTTCTCCCAGCACGACCAGCTCGTTGTTGCGCTGAGGCTTTGCTGATTGGCGAAACGAGCAATGACTCCACCCGAATGCGAGGATTATAAACCTTCTGCTTCGCAAATCCGGGATCAATCACGAAGACTACTCCATCAATGGTGAGAGAAGTTTCAGCAATGTTTGTCGAAACAACAACCTAAGGACAAGCAAGTTTTTAGTTAAGATCAAGAACCAGCGTCACCGGCCGAGTTTTAGTAGAGGCCAGAATAGTTGTCAACAACTTGGACGTACCTTTCTTCCGATGGCTCCGTTTGGTCTTTTTGGTGGTGCAGGCTCAAATATGCGCTGCTGAAGGTTTGGTGGCAACGTAGAATACAAAGGAATGCATTTCAATTCACCGACTTCAGGTCCCAGATTGTCTATTTCTCGTTTGATCCTTTTGCATGCTTCTTCTATTTCTTCTTGTCCAGTTAAAAATAGTAAAATGTCACCATCGCTGGGTTCGCACATGTGAATTTGTATAACTGTTCGAATTGAAGCTTCCAGGTAATCTCGCTCAGGCTCGGGTGTATAAAATATTTCGACAGGATGGGTTCGTCCGGGAACATTCATCAGCGGAGCGTTGTCAAAATATTGCTATAAAAGAATAAATGGAAATTCTTAATCCTCCTTAATCGAAAATACTTTAATTAATTTCACAGTTTACTCACCTGAAATTTCCCTGCGTCCAACGTAGCAGACATGATAACCAGTTTTAGGTCAGGTCTCGCTTTTGTTACTTCCTTGAGGACGCCCATCAGTATGTCAGTGGCAAGTGTTCTTTCGTGAGCCTCGTCGAGTAAGATGACTTGGTAGTTGTCCACGGTTGGGTCAGACATCGCCTCCCGTAATAACATACCATCTGTCATGTACCTAAATTGAAAGCAGGTTAGTTAGAATACTTCATGCATCAAAAAATATAAATATAACCATGCATCGGAAATAAGTCTTACTTAAGTAAGGTCTTTGAGCATGAACAGTCTTCAAAACGTATACTATAACCAACTTCTTGGCCCAGACCCACGTCCATTTCTTCCGACACACGTTGTGCGACAGACATCGCTGCGACTCTTCTCGGTTGCGTGCATGAGACAGCTCTTTTCCCAACAAGTCTTGAGTATTCAACACACCACTGTGGAATTTGCGTCGTCTTCCCGGAGCCCGTCTCCCCAACCAGAACAATCGTCTGATGTTGCTGTAGCAGATCCATGAACTTCTCCTTGTACTCCCACACTGGCAATTGCTTCCGTTTCCGGTACAGGTCGTAGTATCGAGGCGTGTACACCATACCATTATAAGGGTTAATTTGCAGTGCGGGCTTGCCGGAATTGATTGTACCTTTGAGAACATCTTCCAGCCTCCTAGAAACCAACAATGAAAGCATGAAATGAGGGCATAATTCTAATGAAGCACATAGTCTGAATTCAGTCTGTAAATCACCGGACTAGACTCACTAGACCAACCAATGAAATATAGGACTTACGTTCTTTTGACGGCTGTATCATCGCTGACTTCTAAACGACGACGAGACATAATTCCTTCTCTTGATTGACCAGTTATGAATTCAAACAATACGATTAAAAAAGCAATTTTTTTTCTAAAATGCGATGAAGTTAAAGATAGCCTTAGACGCTTAAAAATATTTCCTTTCGAAAATCGAAATATTCCTCCAGTCGCCAGCAATTGAGAAAATTCTACGCGGACGACTTTTTGTACTTTATGATGCATAGCTGCGTGGCATTGGCTATTGGTATTTTTGAAGCTGAGCAGACGAGACAGCCGGTATGAGAGTTAGTTGCTTATACTTTCTTGTAATCCTTGAATGTCGTCTGATTCGCGAATAATGAAAACCTCGCACTGAAGTCTTGAGTTCTGAACATGTGCTTCGCCTGAAATATTCGAAATCACAGTCGTAGT
The DNA here is from genome assembly GCA_009869945.1 of Mesaphorura yosii. Lineage (NCBI taxonomy): Eukaryota > Metazoa > Arthropoda > Collembola > Poduromorpha > Tullbergiidae > Mesaphorura > Mesaphorura yosii. The sequence continues at coordinate 94,932 of WIXG01000197.1, forward strand.
CGGCTGAACTTTAACTCACCAGTGGGTATTAGTTAAAATTTGCACTGTAGTTTATTATTTATAAAATGTTGCAGTTTCATGAAATGGGGTTGGACGATCGTCTTTTGAAGGTAGGTACAATTTCATATCAGTTTGATGACGGTGTTGGCCTAATAATAACTGACTTAATTATTCAATGTGACAGGCGATAGCGACACTAAGATGGAAGGAGCCCACGATGATTCAAGAGAGAGCAATTCCTTTGATTTTGGAAGGAAAAGATGTCCTAGCTCGAGCAAGAACTGGCTCCGGTAAAACGGGCGCCTATCTCATCCCTCTTCTGCAGCGAATTCTTACCCTGAAAGTCACAGCTCGTGAACAATCTGTCAGGGGTCTAGTACTAGCACCAAGCAAAGAACTTTGTCAGCAAATTCACATGAACTGTATGCAATTGATATCGTCATGCTCCAGAGACTTAAAAATCGTGGACATTTCATCGCACGTGGATGCAAGCTCCATCAAGTCCATACTAACTGAAGGACCAGATGTAATTATTAGCACACCTTCCAGAATTCTGACACATCTTCAGTCGAATCACCTGGACTTGAAAGAGTCTCTACAGTTCTTCATAATTGACGAAGCAGATTTAATTTTTTCGTTTGGATTCGAACAAGACTTCAAGAAGTTAACCAAGTATTTGCCCAAAGTTTATCAATGTGTTCTCGCAAGTGCCACATTGTCGGAGGAGGTCATTGAGCTGAAGAAGATGGTGCTTCATGATCCAGTTATACTGAAACTTGAGGAACCGATGATTCCATCCTCTGAGCAATTAGCTCATTATATTATCAGGGTAATAGCATAGGTAAATTATTTTAGCAACTTGGGCAATTTCAGTTACCAAAGTATTTTATCCTCATTTCAGGGCGAAGAGGAAGATAAATTTGTACTTATCTATTCATTGTTCAAGCTGACTTTAGTTCGGGGAAAATCTCTCATATTTGTGAATACAGTCGATCGCTCCTACAAGTTAAAATTGTACCTGGAACAATTTGGAATCAAAGCCTGCGTCTTGAATTCCGAACTTCCCCAGTTATCGCGTTGGCACACTGTACAGCAATTCAATATTGGAGTTTATGATGTCATTATAGCTTCCGATGACAGACATTTGGACGAAAAACCTGCCAAGGATGTTGATATTAAAGAAGAACCTGCGGAGTAAGATTCTTCTATGAAGGAAGCTAATAAACAGGAGTTCTAACAATTTGTTTTGTTTTCTACAGAGCCGGAAGTAGAAAAAAGAAGGAGGTCCTGAAACGTGACAAGGAGTCCGGTGTGTCCCGTGGAATCGATTTTCAGTTCGTCGCAAACGTAATCAACTTCGATTTCCCATCGGACACAGATTCATATTTGCATCGTGTCGGTCGAACAGCTAGAGGAAATAATCAGGTAGGTGAACCACACTCCACTTAGAATTGAATCAGAACTGAATCCATTCAGCTTTATTATATCCGCTCCACGTCAATAGGGAGCAGCCTTATCATTTGTGAATGCGAAGGAGGAGGCGTTGGTTGAAGATGTCGAACAGGTTTTGCAAGAACTAAGTGGTGAAGAAGGTTTGAAGATGAAGCCATTCAATTTCAAAATGGACGAGGTAGAGGGCTTCCGGTACCGAGCTCGTGACGCCTGGAAAGCTGTGACTAGAATTGCAATCAAGGAAGCACGATTAAAGGAAATTAGAATTGAAATTATGAACTCTCAGAAGCTAAAAGTAAGCAAAACATTTTCCTGACATTACGACTTGGATAAATCTCAATTGAAATGATTTATTATTTATTTCCAGGAGTATTTCCAGTCTAATCCAACTGATCAGAAAGCGCTGAGGCATGATAAAGCTCTTCATATTGTTAAACAGCAGCCACACTTAAAACACGTTCCCGAGTATATTGTGCCAAAGACTTTGAAACAATTAAGTCGCGGTGGTCGTATTAAAGATAGCGGAAATGAAGGATTTTCAACAAACGCACTTTTCTTAGCAGCCACGGGCAGAAGTAAGAAGAAAAAGAAGACGACATACAACAAGAAGCAGGCTGAATTACGGGTAAGTCACTAAACGACTATTCTAACAAACTAAATATTGAAACACGAAGAGTTAAAATGCATCTATGCTTTAGAAAAGGAAAAAGGACCCACTGCAAAGTATGGAGTACACAGGCTTGAACAAGAAGAAAAAGCGAAAGGTAAAGGAAGACGATTGAGTACATCTCAAGGCTGATGAGAGTTTTTATTAGAAATATTTTTTATTTCGATGACAGAATACTGAATTTTACAAAATTATTACTAGAGTAGATCCAGGTACTGCATTGTTAAATTGTTAACTAGAATTACATATTAAAATATATCTCCGATTTCTTTATTCAATTTCCCGTCGAAGTTGAAAGCTATGATTGCGAGCTTTATAATTGCTTTGAAGTATCACACACACTTTCATTAATGACACTATTGTCAGTATCCTCGGCCTCAGGGGTGTGATTAGTCTCATTATTCATTTGCTCTGCTTGTGATTCTAGTTCCATGTCTTCAGATGGGCCAGTTTGATCTTTTTGTTCCATTTCTTCAACTGGTTCAGCTTCGCATGTCTTGAGAAGGCTGAGGATATCAGCACATTTACCAATGTCATTTTCCAAATATTTGATCACGTCAGTAATTGTGTTAGCCAACGGATCCGGGTTCTTCCAGTCTCGAATTAGGAGAGCCACATCAATTACGCTGAAAATTACGCCAACTGCGGCTCCAATTCCATGCAACATAGTCCTTCCTGACACCCCTCTGACAGACTGCGCCGAGTTCTTGACCAAAACACGAAACTCTTGCAACTCCCGACTTGCAACTTGTCCGAGCTGAACAGCAGCATTGATCACTGGGTGTGAAATTTCTTGCATAATATCCCTCGGGTGGAAGCCTTTTGTCAAAATTATTCCGACGGCCAATTCTTGCAATCGACTCATTTGTTGTGAGATTTGCTTCCCGATGACAGTGTCTTTGATAACAAAGTCATATCCAGTTATGACCAGTCTGACGGATTTTCGGCAGATGTGATAAAGTGTACTTCGCAATGCGACTCCTTCATCAACTCCAGCACTGCTGACGATTTCTTCAACAACTGAGTTGATAACGTTGAGTTTCAATGTCAGTTCTTCCGCAGCCAGTTGTTGTTGTTGTTGTAGCTTATCCAGATTCTGGGTAACTTGTCGGTGTTTTCTCTTGTATGCAAAACTTGAGCCAATGGAAGTAACAGCACTTGCTCCTGATGCAACAATTCCACCGATAGCAACAGGAGCTGAAAGTCCACCAGTAAACGGGGCAGCACATAAGGCAACAGCTCCACTTATGCCAATAGTTGTTCCTAATAAACAGAACACATTTAAGAACTTGATGAAGTACACTAACCATTAAAATCCTTGACCACGTTATTCCTGCTCTCGCCTTACCTGCGGTTCGGACAATGTTGTTCCGTTTTCGATACTCGGCTATCATAAGCAAGACATCTTTCAATTCAGAAATGATTTGAGCATTAATTTGGGCAAGATTCTCGATGGATAGCTGCAAATCGCTTGGAGCATTGTAGCCTTCTGTTGTCAGCTGGGCAGCAACAGCCTCCGAACTGGGAACTGAATACATCTTGATAAGGCAAAATCTTGTGATAAGACACTGGCACTTATAAAATGAATAATTCAGGAGCAGCGATATGTCAAATATTTACAATTTTGAGTGGAGATAAGAATTATTGATGTAGAACATGTGATCCTCGTGTAAAACTCAGAGCTTGATGACTAATCCGCTCCAAACACGTTTACTTTGTACGGATTGAATCTGTACGAAGGCGAAACAGGTGTTGGTGTATACCTATATGGCCATCGGCCATGTATTGAAAACATACTCTAGTCAACGTACGGAGTTAAAAAAAATGAACTGATTGGTGCAAGGGTTGAAGACAATAGTATTAAATGCCCACGTACTTAAATCCAGTTCATACGTCATATAGTTGCTATGGAGGAGCAGACATAATAGTAGCACTACGACTACAACGTGTCACGTCTGGTCGAATACAGTTGCAAATTCTTGTGGCCAAAGAAATCATTCCCTGGCCACTGATAAAGAATAAACTCACTTCCAAATCTTTATGCGGTCAGTCGTACATTCGTGTTCCGATGCTCATTCCCACTTAGTCCAATAAATTAATGACCGTCTCGGACTTCCTGTTGAGGTTCTTAAAATAGCGTGAAGGGCTTCAATTTTGAATTTCATTCGAAGTCAATCGCCATATGCTATTTTATCATGATCAGTCGAAGAGGTTAAAGGCCAGCTCCATCCAAATTCACTTCTGCAACTTTGGTTCCTTCATAATGGATATGCGCCAATCCAAACTCCAAAGGTTGACCGTCGCCATAACAGCACTGGCAAGACAATGAGTTGCATGACAAACACAAATGACCGTAAGTGAACTGTATGCTTTCATTGTTTTCCTCTTTCAATCTCATGCAACGACGATCGGCTCAATCGTTTGCTTCGTCGATACGACTTTCATTCTTCAACTTTCTCTTCTCGGGGTAGTTGTCAGCAGTAAACTTCATATTAAATTGACCAAAATCAAAACTGGTAATTTACTTCATTTTGTGTTGAAAGTTCTAAAGTCATACATTGATTAAAATATAATAGTAGTGAACAATCTAATTTAATTAAACTGGTCAAAGGTCAGGTGATTGACGGCCTCAACTTGAACTCATTACATCGTGGTGTATTAATAAACATATACAATCATGCAGCTTGAATATCTTGATACTTTGATACCCGGAGTGTCAGTGTCTGATCAGGTGAGTGTACTTTGCTCTCATTGTTGCATGGCTATGAAGTACGCCCACGAAATCAGTACTGGTTGATTGACACCTAACGTTCACAGGCCATTTCCCAATTCATGTTGACAATGACTTGGGCCCCAAATAGCCGGAAGTTGGCAGTTTGTGGCAGAGATCGTGTTATCCTCATGTACGATGAAGACGGCGAACTGAAAGACAAATTTCCAGCACGGCCTGCTGATCTTCCAAGTACCTCCGGATCAGCATCCAATGACCGCGTACGAAACTGTTTTAGTTCAACTCCTCCAGCATTCTTTCATCACGAAATTCATGTCCTAAATTCACTGATTTGTTTATTAGGGACACACGCCAGGGAGTAGCAGATTTAGAGTTTTGGACATGACGTTCTCTCCAGACTCGACCAAGCTTGCAACAGCGCAGTCTGATGGAGTTGTTCATATTTACAAGATGGGAGACGGTTTCAAGGAGAAGAAGTCACTTCTGGGCAAATTGGCTCAACCAAAGGCTGTTACTCATGTTGTGTGGGGAAGCGAGTTAGACGTGATATGCTGTTTGCTGGATGGAAAACTACGCCACACACCGGCGGCTTCAATCAGATCCCCCAGGACCAAAACGTTCTTTGAATGTGAATACCCGTGTGTTTCGCTAATCTCAAGGTAAGGAATTTCCCATTCGATAAGAGACGTTATTGACAGCTTGTTTCACTGCAGGCACAAGGGGTCCGAATTGGCAGCCGGCTTTGGTGATGGGACGATTGCTCTGTTCAGTGCTGGAACCGGTGATTCACCAAATCTTGTAAGAAATAAGAGAATTTTTCTTTCCTTCCCTTGCTCGTTTTCTGCTCAGCCCTTATTCCATACCCTTTGATTCCAGAAATGCACTATCAATCATTCGTGCGCGCCATTTGCTCTCGCGTTTGGTGGCGATACGTTCCTTGCTGGTGGGTCAGACAAGCTGATAACGGTTTACAGTGACAATGGAAAAGTGGTTCAAGTCTTCGACTACACCAAAAACACAAACAGTAGCGACAGGGAATTCAGCACAGCTGCATCAAGCCCGAATGAAAAATTTATACTCTTTGGTGGAATGGACCGTGTCCGCAAGTTTCGCTACCTCTTAAGGAGAAAGGTTTGGGAGGAGGCTGGAGTCCATGACTATCCCGATCTGAGAACAGTCATTTCGCTGAAATGGAGCGAAGACGGAGCTAGAGTTGCTATGCAAAACATGTTTGGAGCTCTTTTCCTATTTGAGGCTAACACGAGGCAAGCGAGAAACAGCCAAACACCGAACAATAAAGTTCGAAAGATTTCGTTTAATCCTCCTTATTTCCACAATTAAAAACAGGAAATCAGAGGAAGATCTATTTGATGTCATTTACACAACTCCAAGCAAGATTGTAATACATGTCAAAACCTCAAACGTTCATATGGAAGTTCAATCTAGACATGGGGCTGAAATTTTGGACGTTCGTGTAATGGGAAAAGAACAGTACGCAGTTGCTTCAACAATGGAAACTTTCATATTTTGTAAGAATCTATTTTTGCTTTTCTGCATTTTGTGCTATGCCCAACAGAGTATATTTTCCTATTTCCTCCTCGTTAGGTGATATTAATCGACGTCTCGTGAGTGAAGTTGATTGGCCTGATAATGAAGGAAACGAAAAATTCTATTTTGGAAATCTGAATGTTTGTGTAATCTTTAACGCTGGATATTTCACTCTGGTGGAATACGGAGCTGATTCGAGTCTTGGATCATACAGGTGAGAGTTGCTGAAATGAGTGTAATTTATGAATTTTTAATAATGCAAAGTGCCATCTTTACCAGGACGGATTTGGCAAATCCACATGTTATCAGTGTGCGCATCAATGAACGATTACGTGAAAGAAAAGCCAACAACGAAGTCAACAAGAAGCTGGCATATTTGACCGATCTTCGTTCCATTACAGTTGGTAAGTTCGGTACAAATCCTTAATTTCTATTTCGCGGAAACGCGTGCCAGGTTTGTGAATATGTATTTTCCAACAGTTGATTTGGATTTGGGTCACACTATTGGCCATATTACTCATGACTCGAAAATTGATTGGTTGGAGTTAAATGAAACCGGATCCAAACTAATCTATCGTGATACAAAACTTCGCTTAACATTGGTAGATGTAAACTCATTGAGGAAAGTTCGAATTATTTCGAACTGCTCGTTTGTTCAGGTAATACACACTCTCATTGCTGAAAATTTCTCTTTAGTCTCAGAGTTCAGAACTTTTGATTGTGTGCACAGTGGGTTCCTGGCAGCGATGTTGTTGTTGCCCAAAGTCAGGATAGACTTTGTGTTTGGTACAACATCAATCACCCTGAACAAATCACAAATTATGAAGCGAAGGGAGTGGCTTTCAACATTGTCAAGGCTCTCAAGAAGACATACGTCCAAGTATCAGAACCTGGGCACCTTGTCAATTCGGTGCACTTGGACGAGAGTTTAATTGAGTTTGGTACAGCCATGGACAGCGGGGACCTACTTCGAGCTGTCTTGTTTCTGGAAATTGGCTCAGAATTGCCAGATGATACGCAGATCATGATGTGGAAGCAGCTGCAAAGACGGGCAATGGAGCTCGGCGACCTTGCAATTTTTGAACGCGCTGCAGCTGGATGCAACGATGTCGCAAAGTAAGACGGAATTGTCTGTCTTCATTTTTTCATCATCACTTGCATTGATTTTTCTGTATTTTCAGAACTAAGTACGTTCGTGACACATTAGCTTTGGCTCATACAGCAATGGATGACCGGATTGAGTCTAACGTCATTCAGAACGAAATTGAAGCACGCATAGCCTTGTTAAGAAATGAAGTTGAACAGGCTGAAACGGCCTTTTTACAAAATGAAGATGCCGACAGCTGCATTTCGATGTAAGATGTCGACATTTGACATTCATGAACAAAATCTTTGATTTCCTTTCATTTTATATTTTCGCAGGTATGAGTCAATTCATAAATGGCAGGATGCGCTTCGTTTGGCAAATGCGTCCAATAATTCTCTGTTACCGCAACTAACGGAAGGTTTTCTGTCCCATTTACTTCAAACTGGCCAGGAAGAGTTGGCCGCTGACTTCTTGCAGCTGAATGGCAATTATAAGTCTGCCATTGAAACGTTTTTGAACGCCGGAATTCATACGAAAGCAGCCAAGTAAGCAGCCATCAGATCCATTTTTCCATTTTGAATTGAGTAATCATTGTCTCACATTTTTATCAGGTTAATAAAAAGTCAGATAAATCAACTTCAACTTCAACCGGAATGGACTGAGGCAATTACAAAAGGCTTGCTGGAATCTGAATTTTATCCAGAAGCTGCCGAATTTTTGGAAGCAATTGGCAAGAAGAAGGAAGCTTTGGACTGTTACAAGAAGGCGAAACTATTTAATCGAGCTCTCTTGTTGGCGAAAGACAACTTTCCTCACATGGTTGTTGATTTGGAAGAGGAATGGGGAAACCAGGCATTTGCTGCCAGACAGTTTGACGAGGCTTGTACTCGCTACATTGAATGTGGGCAGAATACGAAAGCGTTGGCAGCCGCAATTGAAGCCAGGCATTGGGAGCGAGCACTGCATATTATCACTGTAAGTCGAATGGAAGGATGGCATTGGTTTTTGTTTAACTGACATTCATGCAACAGGTCATCGAAGACCCTGTCGCAGTTGCGGAAGAGTATGAAAAGTTGGCTCAGCATTTCAGGAAGACTAGCGACTTTCGCCAGGCTGAAATTTGCTACGGAAAAATCAACCAGGTTCAGAAGTCTGTGGACATGTATCTCGAGCATGGTGAGAAATCACATTTCTTCTGACATCCTACTACTGTATTGGTCGGGCCTTGGCTTGAATGGTCGAAATCTGAATTTTCAGAATTATTCGAGGACGCGTATCGCCTTGCAAAGGCAAACCCGAATGCGAAGAAGGAAATCGAGCGAAGTTTTCTTACCATGGCGCAGCAGTTGCAGGATGCTGCAAAATACAAATCTGCTGAAAAAGTTCTCACATCAATAGGTGAAATTAATGCTGTCATCAACATGTATGCGAAGAAGAAAATGTAAGACCGTGTCCTGCATTGCAAATACTGCATGCATGTAAAGTAATAAAATTAAAAACTGTTGTTGTAAAGGTACGAGGACATGCTGCGCGTTGTTCAACAGCACCATCCGTCTCACATGGAATCTTCGAGGCGTCATGTTGCTGAGCTCCTAAGAAAAGAAGGACATTTACGAAATTCTGAGGTTTATTATCTGAAGGCCGGTGATTACAAGGAAGTTATAAACATGTACGAGACCGCTGGACAGTGGGAAGATGCTTATCGGGTAATTCATTTTCGAATTGCTCATGAGAATTGCATCAGGTCGAATCAGAGTGATCATACTTGACTATTGGCTTCACTAAGGTCGCTCGTGACAATGCTGGACCTGAACCAGCTAAGAATGTTATTTATAAATGGGCGGACTCACTTGGAGGCGAAACTGGAATCATGCTTCTTCAAAGACACAATTGCATAGATGGTGGCATTGATTATCTGTGCGGTTTGAACAAGGTAGTCGGCTGAGCAAGGCGATATTATAATTTCGAATCAATATATTTTAATCGTATCATTCTATTAATCTGTACAGTTTGACTACGCAGCTGATCTGGCTAAACATGCTTCGAAACCAGCACAAACAAAGTTCCATGTCATGTTTGCTAAACATTTTGCTGCCGTAGGAGACTATAAGCAAGCTCGTGATCACTTTCTCAAAGTAAATGCCATCCAGGATGCTATCGCTATGTTAGTAGTACATATAATCAAATGGCCTAAGAAGATTGTATGGAGACAACTCGGGTCGTAATGTCGTTTTCGTGTCCTGTATTGTTAGGCTTGTGGATGCAAACATGCTTGACGACGCTGTGGAAATCGCTAACGCACATGGAACCCGAGGTGACAAGGACAGACTACTCATTACGCAAGCTCAAGCTGCTTTTGAACAAGAAAACTATCAACTTTTTGAGACTGCACTTTTGAAATGTGAAAAACCAGAAATTGGAGTCAGAATGTACAAAGTAAGCTCATTTTTGCACTAAATGCATCTCTAATCTGAATAGTTTCTAATTGTAATTATCTGGAAGGAACGCGGATTGTGGACGGAGGCATTTCGGTTTTGCAAAGACTATGCGCCAGTTCTCCTACAAAGTTTACAAACCGAGTACGATGCATTGAATCAAGGTGGAAACGGCAGCGTAGGGAGCGGAAATGAGAACGTAGACCAGCTTTTGCAGCAAGCAAAGGATTTTGAGAAGATTGGCGAATACAAACACTCTATCGATAGCTACATGAGAATCAACTCGACAAACTGTCCAAACGAAGATTTTGTTGTTCTGTGCTGGGGTCGTGCTGGTCAGATGGCGGTCAAGCAGTTCGACCCGGAAAGTCGGGCAGCGGTTGTCACCAAAATCGCAATGGCTTTAAGAGGGATCCAACGATGTTCTGAAGCGGCCGCACTTTGCCTCAACGCAAATATGAAACGTGAAGCGCTGGATGCCTTCATTGATGGTCATCTTTGGGACGAAGCGAAAAAGGCGGCTAAAAATATGGGACCAGAGTACGCATTGTTGCAACAATCCACATAAACATTACATATGAACAACCTTGGATTCTGTCGTTTACGGATTTTTATTGTAGGTTGGAGCAATACGTTGTCCAAAAGCACACAACCGTCTTGCAAAATTCCGGCTCAGTCGACGAGCTCTCAAATGTGAATCTGCGAGCAGCTTTGGAACTTTTATGCGAGAAAGGAGAATGGGACAAGTGTCTCGAAAAGGCAAGGACAAATGAAGAAGCTCTACAGCATTATATGGCTCAGTACATTCGCCGTTTGCTGTCAAGTCGTGACGTCGAAAGAATTGTTAATGTGTACCTGGAATATGCAGTTCCATACGTCAAACCCCATTTCGAACTCTTTAAGCAAGTGGCTGCTGCATGCTTTGCAAAATATGACTTGGACGAATACGAAAAGTGGCTGCATTTGCGAAATGCTTTGTGGCCGGTGGTGAGTTCCGCGAAATGTACATTATTATTTGCTCAAATATTTACAGACGCCTTTATATGCCCTAATATGTAGCTCAAGAAGATGGAGGAACGTGAAAACGAGTCCCCGCTGCACGTTGAGTTCACGACCATCTTCTTCGTCATTCACCTGCATGTCTGTCGAGCAGGTTGCCTCACTTCACCTGGATTGTCATTCATCCCAGTTAAAATCTCTGTCGCTCTACTTCGTTACACGAATTTTCTACCACCAGAAAAGTATTTCTTTGAAGCCGGGTGTATGTGCAAGGTAATTGAAGCCTTTCGCTTGACATATAGATATGATTCCTGACTGTAAGAGACAATCTGATTTCTTACAACTTTATCGATATGTGTTTGTATCATGTTTTGTAGCGTCAAGGAATGAACAACATGGCATATGTCTTTCTAAATCATTATGTGGACATCCGTGAAGCAATCGATGCTGGAAGAAGCGACACGAGCGGTTTGGACTACTCAGCATTCATTGGAACGGATATTCCAAATATGGTTCAACTGCCGAACTACACGCTAATTCAGCATAATTTGCACCAGGAGATTCGTGAATGGGTGTTGGCTGCTTCGATGGATGCCAATATTGATGAGGTATTACTTAATTTCCGTTTTCATCCTGGCAGACTGGTTTGACATTTTCTGCTATGACTCCCACAGGTGCTTGAAAGAGATTCACGTGGGGAATTTGTTGGCAACCTGGTTTCTAATCATGATAATACTGCGTATCCCCCGTGTGTTATTACTGGTTATCCTGTGATTGGACAGAAGATTACATTCCGTAAGCAGGGGTTGTGTGCCAATAAAGAAGATTGGAATCGATTCATTATCATTGCAAAGGGCTCACAGACTCCGAAAGTGTCGGAAGTTTATCATTTTATTATTGATTGGTGTGGCTCAAACCCGAACTACAGCATGTAACACTTTTCACTGTGTTGGCAGTCATCTACCCGTCAATATGCTTAAACGTAGCTGTAATTTGCGGAACGTTATCTAGCCTGTAAACTCAAATAAAAACTACAATTTTGAAAATGCACTCCAAAAAGTTACAAATTATTTAATAAGGCAAGTTTTGAGCTACGGATTGACTACAAATAACATTCCTCAGAGTATGGCTGGGTCGATAGGATAAATGTAGACTTTTTCGTTGAAAGAAACATACGCGACGCAGAACTGATTTGTCAATTTTGAATCCTTGCAGAACGAGTCTTCAGCGAGTCCATACATGCCGGCAGCAAATGTCAAGACTGGCTCTTCAAAGTTGAATCGTATTGTTTCTTTAGAATCGATTAAGAGTGTTTCACCAGACCACGAGCAAATTAACAGCTTTCCATTTACTTCAACCAGTGCAAATATTTGTTCCTCTACTTCGAGTCTCCTACACAAAACAAACGCGAAAATGAAATGACCGTAACTAAATCAATATACAATAATATCAGCTAATCAGAGAGCCATACCACAAAATCACATTGTCCTTCACAACCAGAAGAGTTCCATCCAAAGTTGAGACCGCGTAGCAATCTCTGCTTTCGTCCAAGCTGTTCATTGATTTAACATTGGCAACAATTTCGGAAGTTATATGCTTGTTCTTTCGATTGAGATCTTCCTCAGGCATGTACAGGTCGTGATGTTTGATTACAATCCTCGTACTGCTATTTGCCGCCGGTGGTAGAATCGGGTTGCGGTGCTCCTCCTTCACACTACTATAATATGATAGGAGAATTGATTTCGAATGTACCAAAAACCGCCCTCGTTAAAGCAATCAATGGAAATGTATTGCTTACAAATTTCTCTGTCGACTGCTCGACCCAGCGGAAGCAGCTGAAGCTGGAGTGGTGGAAGACATCGCAGCGCTTGACTTCTGACCAGAGAGGCTTCTTTCGAAAAATGCCTTTGTACTAGCAGCAATCGCTGCCTCTTCAGCGCTTTCAAGGGCGCTTTGTTGCTGAGAATTTGGATCTTCCTTTGGAATCTCAGCAATTTCTGTAACGTTGCCACCAGGATGACTCAAGAGAATCGACGCTTCTCCGTCACTTCGTTGATACAAGGACGTGGAACATATCTGCGTTGGAAATTCCCATTTGTTCAGTGCTACCAAGCAGCCCTCGTAAATTGGGTTCTCGTAGTAAGCTCGTGTGTATCCTGCACTTGTAATCGCAGATATCTGGAAATATGAGCAGCAGATATTGAGTTTGAATCAATCATTTAGTTCAAGATAAGATTACATGGTTACAGCTTACATTTGCTTCCACAGTCTCCGCCTTCCATTGATAAGTTCTCAGTACTCGATCAGTCAGCCCAACAATCAGTTCAAAGAGGCCATCTGCGTTCACGTCTCCAATATGAATCGTTTTCAGATTTGGGGGAATTCGCTGTGAGTGAAATGGTGCTATAATGGGGCAGTCTGACGGTAGAAAGTGCGATGGTGTGTCATTGCCAGTCAATGGGGCCATTTTGGGTGTCGAGGGGAACACCCCACTTGAGGCCGATGGCGCTGGTGACTTGGGAATCTTGTCTACGCTCACGGACGACGACGCCGACTTCAGCAAGTGTAGCTCTTTCTCCACATCAAAGACGTGACACCAGCCATCAGTGCACGCAACCACCAGCATATTTCGTTCAATGTTCAGAAGATCTCCGATTGTGATGCCACATATTTCACCCAAATCGTTCGCTCCAATGATGCACTTGTTGTTCCGATAGATTGTCAGGTTTCCATCAGCACAACCAATCACAAATTCGTTCAATCCATCGTTATCAGCATCACCAAAACAAAGCGCGTTCCTAAGTACAGCCCCACTAACACTAAATTGAATACAGTCTACCAATGAAAGCGTACGCATTGTTAAACTACAAACCCGTTGGCTGTTATTTGCTTACACTTGGCATTACACTCCTAAGCAGTCTCTTACGTTTCCAGTCTTAGAAAAAATATATTGTACTTGACTTCCTATTAAAGCAGTAGCTTACAAAAGGCGCTGTTTTTATTCTATTGTGTCGACAAATCTATAAAATGACTACGGTGTGCGACAGACGTGTACGTTTTCATTCCTCGGCAATCTTCACAAGCGTGCCACCGGGACCAGCTTCTGCTAAAGACGGTTTCTTGCGAAGGTCAAATGAATCTAAGTCCAATTCTTGCTCTGAGAATGAAGGTGCCGTGATGGCTGGTGGGATCTTCGGGAATACTGAACTACTTGAATTAGTTAACATTTGCCAACGATGCGGAGGCCAGACAATGCATTTAGCCTTGGACTTGATGAGTCCCAATGCGACTGGGCCGAACAGATTTGAGTCCAACGAATTTCCGTGGTGATCGCCCTCAATCCAGCAGTGTCCAGGCGGAACCCGAACAAACGCTTCCTTGTAACCACGAGTTTCCACAATATCGCCCTACATAAACGTAATAACTCCAGTATAACGTACACTCCAAGAACCTCTTTGGTTAATTTCAGTTTGATAGTACTTACACTAAGCGCTACGACACGTTTGATAATCCTCTGTCGTGGATCCCGTGGTGAAACCAGTGTCACAATGTCACCGCGTGCAATATCTTCATACGAATTGGTTACAATTGGCCAATTGTGAAGAAACACGTAATCTGATGAGACTGCGCTATTGTTGGGGTTCAATGCTGGTTGCATAGAACACCCTTCAACTTTTGCGACGTAACCGATGACATCGATTATGGTTACACCACCAGTTACACTTATCGCCAGCGTCTTCAGCAGAAATTTAAAGTTCGGAAAGAAACTTAACATTACACCATGTAATTTATTAATATTTATTGAATCGAAAAATCCAGTGACACATCAAATTAACTGTACAATTACTGAAGTGGAGCAACAACTTGAGTCTATCTTTCTCGTTATGCGGATTTCTAAATATGTACAACAGGCACCCACGTGACGTGATCTCGAATAAAGCCAGCAACTCTGCGGTGCTCGTGCCTTTGTGTGCCGCAATTCTCAATCAACTCGCCGTCGGTTTCTTTGCGAGTGGAGCGTCAGAAGAATCCACGACTTAATTCTTCGATGATACATTCTGAATGACGACTAGAATGTAATTTTCGCCAGTGGTAGTCATGATCTCGTATCTCTTCGATCTGATTCTCATAAACCTCAGTTCATCTGTCGGGTCCACGTTTCTGATGATAGATGAGCACCGCTCTTGAAGAGCCATCATTCCAGTTGTGTAAAGAACTGTCGAAGTATTGTCAATAGTTGTTCGGATGGGCGTCCCATCCAACGTTGAGACTATGACGCCAACAACCCCACGATGTGAGTTTAGTCGCTTGATTGTCTCATCTACGCCAGGGATTTGCTATATGAATAAAAAGTTCCGTTAAACACACGAGCGTATCCAAAAATCGAAAAACTACCTTACCATGATTAGTCACTGATGCAGAATTAGCACCAATGTTCTTAACATTCAAACAGTACCAGATCTGGACCATATCGTCTCTCTGCCCAGTGTGTGTTAAATCGATCATAAACATAATTTGCCATCTCATGTTGATGCATCATCTTTCGCCCCACAGAGCTTGCATTTCGGCTTGTTTATTGATCAAACTGCTGCAGATCAGAGAATTTGATTCATCTTTCGAAACGCATACATTCAGTACGTACAAATTCAGTTCTTTAGAAAAGAAATATTTTGTCGCATTTGCTGCGTTGGATTGCCAACCACTCTGAAATATTGACGTCGCCGGTGAGTCGTGAGCTGCTTACAAGCACACGAAAGAGTTGCTTCAGACAATCTTGATGACGCATTCCATCGTACGTGTACGTGCCAGCGCAGGTCTCAGTCTCAGTCTTTAGTTTGAATTACGTGATTGTGGTTAGAATTGAACGAGTGAAATATTATGTTATTTGGATTTCTGCACGGAGAGCCCACACGAATCATTAATCAAATCGCCGCTTCTAAATCCTGGAAAGCCTATTGTTGTCGAATATTGCAAGTAAGTAAATGTACTTTCTCTGACATTTTATTAATACTATCATTTATTCAGTGTGCACTTTACCTGAGCCATTAACTCTTTTGCTATAGGTTTAACTAATCACAATGGAAGGAAGCAAGAAAGAGGACGATACTTCAGAGGATGGAGCTCTAAGTGATAATGGCCTGGACGCATCAGAATATTCCGATTTCTCAAGCCGTGTAACCTCAAAAGAAAGTGTGCATGATAAGTCTGATAAGAAATACAAAAAGAAATTTAAGCTGTCGTTAAAGACGGCGAAATATGAGAATGAGGAGAAGGCTGATAAGAAACCTGCGGATGCAGAAAAGAGAGATGAGAAGAAGGCGAAGGATGATAAGAAAGTCGCTAAGGAAGAAAGGAAAGCATCGAAGAGAGAGAAGAAAACCTCAAAAGAAGAAAAAACAGCTACCAAGATCAAGAAAGAAGTTGTGAAGGCCGACAAAGTAGAAAAGGCAAACAAGAAAACAACTATGTCGTACAATACAGAAAAGTCAGATAAGAAAGCTCCTAAGGATGATAAGAATGCTGCAAAAGTCGGAAAGAAAGATACCAATGCCAACAAGCATTCTAGGCACGAAAAGAAGTCTTCAGCAGTGAATCCATTGAACAAGCCTCCAGCCCCTAAAGAGCCCAATCACCGTGGCGAAGAGAAGATGATGGGCGATCGATCTGGCGAAGAGGCGGATGGACAATATGAGACAGAAGAGTTGGGCGATCAGTATGATCATCATCAGTCTGGAGAAGTACATATGAATGATGGCATCATGCCTGAAGATAAACTGAGCACTGATTTCTTAAACGAAGTTCCACCTCTTCATTCCTCAATGTCCATCTCACGGCGAATTCGTACTGCCCACAGTTACCCGTTACCTTCGGAATCTCCTCGCCGTGTCCGATTTACTAAATCTGGTCACTACATCAACTCGTCTGATTCTGAGATGTCGCATTCTGACCAATCTGAAAATTCTTTCAGCTCCGGTGAGGAAGAAGAATTGGAAAAACTTGAAGAGGTACAACATTTTTTGCATGTTCGTTGATTATTGAAATTGAACATACCGGGTAAAATCCCGGCATTCGACATGGGTGAATTTTTTGTGTCTAGGAACGTTCTGGAAGTTCGGGTTCGGAGAATCAGACTCAGAGCATTTCAGGGTTAAATCGGTCAAACGCTTCACTTCCGGCTTCAGAGTCTGGGATTACACCTCGAATCACACATTCCCGGACCACCACAGCCAACGAACTTGCCATTCACCGAAGGGCGACGGCTCTCACACTCGCCGTTATGTTAATGACCTTGTTATCTTGCTCTGCGTCGCAGCTCCGAATGCAGCTGGCTTATCCGCACAATCACTCCTACACCAACTTCGTCTATAGTCTCATAGGCACTTGCATCGCTTTTGAGGTATGGTATGGCTATTTGTCAAAAAGGGGAAGGGAATGATACGGAGCAATACAGTAGTCTGAACAATTGCAGATCTTATCTGGATTCATGTACATCTTCCTCTCGCGCTATGACTTTGCTGAGCACATCGTTGAGCATGTTTACACCGCACTGATCTTCTGTCTCTTCGTCATTACCATCACCAGCCTTTTCACCGCGGCTTTCACTGCGGATGATAGCATCTGCAAAATGCTCAAAATTGACTAAGCATAGTTACTGCGCCGTCAACGTCGCCTTCTTCAACCTGCTCGGAATCTGCGTCGAAACTCTTTACTAATGCCCCCCAGACAAACTCCACTTTTCAATCTGTCAATGTGTTTTTTCCACGGATTCCAATTCTAATCCGCCAGGAATAACTTGTCATGCTAAATGTAGAGCAAACTGTACTAACTAAAGCAATAAACGCAACAATAAATGCATGAAATAATGAGTCATTCAAATTTTACATAAGATTAAGCTCAGGTAAAATATGGGGTTAAAAATAAGCGATATGCTCAAAAAACTTAAGACAAGAGAGAAAGACGTAATATAATTTAACTGAACGCTATTAACAACACCTACTATCACCATTGTAAGGTTTAATGTAGCGTGATTAAAGCGTCTTTGTGCTACAAACAAATCATCTCGCGAGATTAGCAATACTTTTTGTACTTCCATGAGACAGTTCTTTGAGGAATCGTTTATTTATCGGTCTATAAAACTTTGGACATCGTTACCGTCTTACTTAATAACCTTAACTCACTCTACGTCTAGTTCTAAGTTATTAATGAAGGACTGAATAATATTACGTAGACAATTGGGATATGTAATGCAGTTTTTAAGTCCTTCTAAACTGTTCTATCGGTTAAGACTGGCCTGCCTATCACATTAACGGTTTAATAGACTTGTTATTCTTGTAGATCTATCCCATTAACAGAGCTTTGATCACGTTCGACAGCGATAAAGTATTTGACTGATTTGACGTTGTATAAGAACTCGAGCAATTGATTTTCCTGCATTTGAATACCGTACAAACCCTTGAACAAAGACCGGTAAACGCCTTACTCTTGTGCGCGTCAATTCAAACTCTATTCAAGCTTCTTCATCCCCACAAAAGTAATAGGGAGTAACGAGTAAAAAATATCTAAACAGTATGTAAGAAATGTGTGTTAAATAGGTGATAAGATCGTCCAGAGGATTTCCTTAGACTCTGAAGAAGCCAAAAAACTAAGCTAAAATAAAGTCATCGTGTTTCGGTTCCATTCTACTACAATTGCACACCTTGGCCATATAGGCTGTCCTATTTCGCTGATTATTAACCACAAAAGGTGAGCACAAGCAACATTAAAGGTTGACTCCTACTTTGCGAGTGATTGGGGCTTCAATTTTAGTGACTTAGGCCGAACCGATTAGGCTAGAACTTTTACCACACATAGTTCAAAATTTTTACTACCAAATTCCTTAAGGACGAAATCGTGCTTCTTCAAAAAGGTGTGACTTTGAATTTTTGAAAAAAATATGTTCTTCATTTAAAATTACACGGGTAGGGGATTTTTGCTGATTTCGGCCGGATAAACCTCTGAAACTCGATACTCAAATTAAGGCTCAGTTAAAGCTTTTTCGAATCAAGTCAGCCACCAAATTGTGCCCCTTTGAAAATCGTGAATTTTTTTGTCGAAAGGAAACGTATCGGAAGTCCAATATAAATCATACGGGGGTACGTGAACGTGGTACGTACGGGATCCTCCAGCAGGTTGCTCAGCAACGGAGATAGCAACCCGCCTAACTGACTTGACCCAGTGATTTACCATTAATTTAGGTAATTCAGGCCCAAATTATCCCCGTTGTAGGAAAAATCCTTTATTGAATTTATTATGAGCTGCCGGTGGATATCATAGCGTTCTGAAATTTCCTTTCCACCTGATATTGACGTGAAAATTAGCAGATCAGAGATACAGAACCAATATGGATTCGCAAGAAGGACTATCGAGGCCGAGGCAATCAGCGTCATCCGCTGCTGCAGCACTGAATCGACGTCGAGCATTTCTGCAAAACTTCACTCCGGCATTCAACATAGGACCTCAGGCTCAAAGAGGTCAAATGTCAAACGTTATGGCTGCAGCTAGCAGACAATCTGCTGCTGGAACTCTGGCACAGGCAACTGCAGTCGCGTTCTCTCCATATGTAGCCAGGAGAACCAAAATTGTGCCCGAAATGACGATGCACCATGAAGAAGACGAACCAATATATGGAGACCAATTAGATGAAGAAGAAATTGGAGAAAGCGAGCCTGATTTTGACGAGGAAGAAATAAATGATGAAGATGTTGGTCACGTGGAATTGGATGGAGTTGACATTGATGAAGTGGAAGAAGTTCAAGCAGAAGAGATAGACGACATGGAAGCTCTCGACGAGGAAGAGGAAATGGATATTCCAGTGCCGCATTACGACTCCAGATACGCCTCTCAAGATGAATACATGTATGATAATGAAGTGCTGGAGGAAGAATTTTCTGATGATGAGTTAGCATCATCATCGTTTGATCAAAGGAATCTTGCTGATATTCAAGGGGGAAGTTCTTCGTTCCCCATTAAATCCAAGAATTCTTCTCAGTGGAACGAATCTTCAAGTGCACAAGGAATTGGGAAAGAAAGAATGAGGGAAGACGACCAAGACGAACCCGAGGAGTGGATGTCAGATGAAGAATTCGAAGAGTTGGATGAGGCTCCACCAACCGTAAGCAAAGCCCACCTACAGCTTCCATTGAGGCAAGCAGCCCCTGATACCACGCCTCAGAGACCCATGAAGGTTAAGCCAATTATAAGCCCGGATATTTGTGATGGAACAGTGTCCAGGTCATATCCAACAGTACCAACAGTGAGACAGCAGGTATTGAAATTGCTTAATGACGATTCGGGTGAGGATAGCGACGATATTCGAGTAGAGGTGGACCCAATGCTGGAATGTATTAAAGGAACAAATGCAACATCTCAGCAAAGTAGCGCAATTCCGGGCAGGACTATTCGTCTTTCGTTCGCGCACGCCTCGCCTTCGCCAGAGAAGAGGCCAAAGCGTGTCCCCATGCCTACACAAGAGGGGTCCGATGACGATTCAAACGATTTCGGGGAGGACAGTAACGTAACTCCTGGCAGGCCTCCGATTCGTCTTTCATTCACGCAAGGGTCCTCGTCTTCGCCGGAGAAGCGGCCAAAGCGTTCCCTCCTCAAGCCTACGCAAGAGAAGTCCGGGGACGATTCAAACCATTCCGGGGAAGACAGTAACGTAACTCCTGCCAGGCTTCCGATTCGTCTTTCATTCACGCACGACTCCTCGTCTTCGCCGGAGAAGCGGCCAAAGCGTGCCCTCACGCCTACAAAAGAGAGGTCTGATGACGATTCAAACGACTACGAGAATGACACAGCTGACACTCAAGAAGAAGATTCCCCGAAGAAGTCCAGAGTAAGTAGAGAGAGTACAACGAAAAGAAGGGTCGGGCGTCCTAAGAAACCGGGAAAGTATGAAGGAAATGACGATGATGATTCACAAACCTTGGAATCAGCAGACGATTCAAAGGATGCGTTGGAAACTTCAAGAACCTCGACTGCGAGGGGAACAAGGCGCACGGCACGCGCCAGAAAACCAACAAAGCGATTCGTTATCAACTTTGGGGGGCGAAGCAGCTCAAGCTCGGCGAGTCCCCGCAAAGGTCAAGACAAAGGGACCGATGACAAAGACAGGAGTCTGACAATAACAGTCAGAAATGTTGGCGATGCAGTTCCACGAGGTCGTGGCAGCAATGGAAGAACTAGAGGCAGACCAAAGGGTTCCACGGCAAAACTTCGTACACATGCCACAGCCTGCATGGGAAATATTGTTCAAGAGGTTATGAACAAAAGTACTGACGATTTGGAAACCCAGTCGGGGCCACATTCAGACACGGAGGCTGACTCACAAGTCAAAGGTAGCATACCTTATTGGTTACATTGAAACAATGATTGACTTCATTTTGTTTCTTTTTCAGGACCAAAAATAAGTTCTCGTGGAGGACGCAGGGAACGAGCGCCAAAAGTGCCCAAAGAAAAGAACAACAGAGTCTCGAAGTCGAAGCTTCCCGATATTTTGGATGAAAATGCCATGATGGGTTACACCAAAACACGAGGTTAGACTTTTCCGAAAACGACTACGGTAGAAAGCCGTTGCAGACTTCATTCAGCCCCGAACTTCTGTCACTTCTTTTTTTAGATGAATTTGATAATTCAGTTGATGGCGAGTCCATCAATTTAGGGGACGACGATACGAGATTTAGTAATAGCAATAATATGAACTCGCCGGCTAATTCTAATTTGGATTCAACTGGCTTGAAAATTAAGAAACAGAAAAATGCGCCGACGTTCTTAGCAGAGAGGTTGGTCTCAACTCCTAGTTATAGTTGAATAATGGGAACCCATTCCTTCAGCAATCTTGTACTTGTGCAATGCGTTTTCAGAAAACCGGTGACAGCTGAAACATTATTTGACTATTGGTGGACCCGAGACGGAAAGTCCGAGCGATTTGTACTACAGGAGCAAATCTCTGAATTTTTAGGAATAACTTCGTTTAAGCGAAAGTATCCGGATTTGAAAAGGAGGGTTGTTGATATGGAAGAAAGGATGTTTCTGCAGAAGGAGAAAGTTGTGACTGAAGTTCAATGTGATCTCGGACTCACACCCTTATATTTCGACGATGTCATTCCCATCTTACGTCAAGACTTCCACTCGAAGTATTTGGAGCTGGAAGAAGTCTGGTCACAGAGAATGCAGTTGGAATTGGAAAGAAAGAAAAATGAAACCAGACCAGTAGAGAGGTCGCCAATAAAAATGAGGCCTGAAGACGTGAGGAAGACCCTTCTTCTGTCAACAGCAGAATGGAACTCAGCCATGAACAGAGACCGGCAAATTCACCGAAGTCGTGCGATGGATCTCCAGACACTTACCATTCACGAACAAATAGGACGCACTCAAAAGTTCATTTTACCACCAGAGAAGACTAAAGTCGGATATTTCCCAAAGCCCGTCCTGATTGGTCATTTTGTCGACGAGGACTGCATTCCAACGTAAGAAATATGGGAGGTTGCCAAATGTTTTCTCACCTCGTCCATTTTCTGCCATTCTTGTAATTTTAGGTGGACATCTGAGGAACTAAAGTATCTTCCGCTGAATACGCCTGTGTACGGACCTGTAGTCGAAAACACAGTTGGAGATTCGGAAGACAGCGAGTCGGACTCAGACGACTCATCAACGACAGATGATACAAGGTAGCGAAGGCTCGAGTTATAGAATTTTAATGGTTACGTATTTATGGGACTCAACATTTCACGAATTGTACATCCATTTAGTTCCAGCAGCGACCTCACAGGCAAACAGGAGCCTTCGTCTGATACGGATGACAATGCGAGTGCAACTGACAATGTAACCCCACTCGTTGTTGGTGGTGAAAACAACTTGGGAGGCCCGGAAGGAATGAATGTAGTTTGTAAATCTTGCAGCGGTGGAATCATGAACAACAAAGATGCCGTCCCTGAGATGATCATACATTGCACAAAATGCAAAGTCCCAAGTATGAAAACTTCGTCATTCTTAATGTCTTCGTGTTCGTTAGTCTCCCGAGATTTTTACGAAAATGTTTACGGTCAGGGTTCGACCATGGTATATACCACTGGTATATCACAGTGGTAAATACCGTAAGTCCCTTATGGAAAATTGACTGAAAAGTGTGAAATACTGTGAAATACTATGAAACTCTAGCAAAATTGTCCCAAGTTATCAGGTGGCGCCCTAAAAAATATGAAAATCGCTACTTGAGACTGGCGGCATTTACCAGTTTTTCACAGT
The DNA here is from genome assembly GCA_009869945.1 of Mesaphorura yosii. Taxonomy (NCBI): domain Eukaryota; kingdom Metazoa; phylum Arthropoda; class Collembola; order Poduromorpha; family Tullbergiidae; genus Mesaphorura; species Mesaphorura yosii. The sequence goes on from WIXG01000197.1 coordinate 118,136, forward strand.
AATGTGCGGTGTATACCAGTATTTCACCGTGGTATGTGATATTCTCTAAAAAAATGTTATTTGTCGAACCCTGTTTACGGTTAACAGATCATCCATCTTGCTTGGAGTTGTCCCTGGATATGCTGCCATTTATTCTTAAGTACAATTGGCAGTGCACTGATTGCAAAAACTGCATTGAGTGCAATGACCCAGCAGATGAAGACAAGATGCTGTTCTGCGACTTGTGTGATAGAGGGTGAGAAATATTGACTGATTCAACCTTGCTCTGAAATAAAAGAGTTAGTAAGTTACGTCTATACCGAGATTTTTGAAATTGCAGGTATCACATTTACTGCGTTGGATTGAGAAAGGTTCCAACGGGTCGCTGGCACTGCCGAGTGTGTGCCGTGTGTTATTCATGCGGTGCAAAAACTCCTTCTGAAGAAGATCGGTTGGCAGAATGGTATCACGAGGTAAGCTTCATTATCATAGTTTTGACCCTCGCGTAGAGAAACATTACATTCATTGCAATTGCAAATTTTCATTGCAGTTCAAAAGAGGCGAGAAGAATTCAAAGTTTTATTTACACTCTCATTGCGTAAATTGTCACAAGCTGTTCAAGAAAGGACACTACTGCCCGTCTTGCCTGAAAGTGCACCAAAAGTTTGATCGGAGCGATAAGTCTCTAACCGAATGTCGAACTTGTGAGAAATGGGTCCATGCAGGTAAGCTCCTACTTTTTTCTTAACCAAATACCAAGAACTAAATTTTGGTCTCGCAATTCAGAATGTGCCAAGTCGAAGCCCGTCACTTCAGGCACAATGTTTGGGTTCCGATGCGACGCCTGCGAAGCCGCATTCAAGATAAGGACAAAGATTAGAACACCCTTTGGCTCATGTCCGTAAGCTTTACTTCCCTTGGTATTGTTATGTTTTTTGTAATCACAACGAATCACAAGTACGGACACTTTTTATGCGAGCTCTGAAATTTAATTAGAATTTTTACGACGTGAATTATTATTTTGACTCTGATTGCAATTACATTGTAATTTTTAAAAAATATAGATAATGCATGTAATTTTGTATAAGTATATTTATAATGTAATTTATTATGCACGACCGATATTTTTTTCTTATTGATAAAACTTTTAAAAAGTTAAAAATACACCGTTATTGTTCATTTTCTTATGTTTATATATAAATGTGTACAATCATTATTGTGCATGTGCGAAATTATTTGTCGATGGAGTAAACAGAACACATTGTTTGACTACAAAGATACTCAAAGTTCATTTCGCCGTACTTGCGCGCTCCTATTTACTTCTATACAGTGGAAATGGTATGGTTACGCTTGGCAATATAGTTTTTTTTTCGACTACTTAAGTTTCTGGTAATTTTGGACAAGTGTTAATCACAATTTGGTTACATCGTCTCTTGGTAACAGAATGCAATGGAAAGACGATCTTCAGTCTTAAAATAGCTACTCGTTTTAAATTACAAGGCAATGAGCTATTAAAATTAAAGGTGATCTTCCATAAGATCGAGCATACTCATCCACTCTTCCTCGCTTTCCTTGAGCGCCTCAATAATGGTTTTTAAATGAGGAACGAGAGGATGATCATTCTTCCAATTGCGTACTATGCTGACGATATCCACGACGGTGAATGCGACTCCCACCACAACTCCGACGCCCTGCAGCACACCTTGCCCAATCATTGTCCCTGTCTTGAAGAAGATGTTGACCACCTTGTCAATTGGGGTCACGCTCATGACGATCCGTCCAACCCCTGCTGAGGCACCAACGATTCCACCTGCCAACTTTATATTTGCTTGTGAGTCCAAGCTACAGTCGGTAGTCGTCGCGTTCAGAGTCTTGTCAGCACCGACAATTTTCGAACTAATGAGTCGAGCCTCGTCTTCGACATCAGTATCAGAGGAGAGATTAATGTTGTTGTTCTTAATGCAACGGAATACTTCTACAACAGCCACTTCCTTGTCGTAGCCCCACTCAACCAGCTTGTGTACAATGCAATTGATGCTTGTTGTAAATTTCCCAAGCTCCAAAGCCATTGCGTTCCGTTCGTCTTGCAATACTTTGAGAATATTTTCGTACTTCTTAGTTATGACTGCGTCGGCAATATCAGATCCTGCACTTGTCAAAGCACCCGAAACCGCACAGGTGCCCCCAAAAATTGTAGCTGGTACTAAAGACAATCTGTTAAAGAGTTGTCGGCTTTAAAATTTAAACTAAACTTGCATTCTCAGTATAAAATCGTATGTACCCCAGTGTAAAAGGTGCAGCGATTACACAGCCAATCAAAACTCCTGTTCCGACACCAGCCACCGAGACTCCGGTAGTTTTAGCTGAAACCAAACACGTCAAACGACTTTCGACCTATGTCTTCAATAGGAAATAGGAAATAGCTGCATTTACCTATCAGTAAATTTTTTCGATGCTTCTCAATCTGCTCGATCATTTCATTCATTTTCCCAAGTAATTCTCGATCTTTCTCAAGCAGGAGTTTCAATACTTGAATAAATGTCAGTGGAGTGGGTTCTTCTACTGCCTCGCTCAAGTTGGTTATTACCAGGTTCGTCAGATTTTCGTCTAGGTTTTCAGTGCTGGATGAGAGAGTTGAGGATTTCGGGTCCAGAAGACCGATTTCTTTTTGCATGAAGGGAAACGCGGAGAAAGAATTTTCATCTTCAAACTCTTCTTCGGTGTCATCATCGTCTTCAAATGTGATCGAAATTAGTTCGTCGGGAAGCTGGATTTTTCGCTTCTCCATTCTGTAGTTCGAAGGCAGTGAAGATACTGATACGCTTGATTTTGTACAGCTGCATAAAGGCACCAGAATTTAATTTGACCTGAAAATAATTAGTATAGTCAAATGAGGTTCATCTTACACTGCCGGAATGAGATCAGTTACTTAAGCAAATCAGCATTAGCTGCAATACTTCAGTAGCTGTGATGAATCTTGCGTCGCAGCAGTGACCAATTGAAGATAAGGAGTGTGAACTTGAAAGGAAGAATGCACGACCAAAAGTGTTAAGGCACTTGGTTTCGTTTGGGTTGGAAGACACTTTGAATTCCGAACACTGACTTTCGTATAGTACTAACTGTAATAAACGTGCAGTATCTAACAATGACTCATGTTCGGTCGCATTACTACGTCAGGAGTGATAAGGATAACACACTGCGTAGTACTACTTGAGACGTTGCAATTTTGAATACTGATAAACCCTTCCGCGGTCAACCAGCCAGCAATAAAAACGTCACTGTGAAAATGATGCAGACTGAAAGAAAAGTAGCGCTTGCAACTGGGGGCGAAGAGTCTTGCTCTGGCGAAATTAGCGAATGTCACCATAAATTATGTGAAATTGCAGCTGTTGAGCAGTTGAACTGTTATTGAAAGTCAAAATAAATGAAAGGAACAGAGAACCATGAACGAGTTTAGTGTTTGTGGTTGAGCGAATTTGAGACTGAAAACGAAAGACCGTGACCGACTTGAATCTGCAACAAATAAATTCTGCTTCACGCTACCCCAAAAGAAATTGCAATTGGCAACGCACGATGCACAGCACAAGAAAATGTGGGCTTTACAACAGTCTCAACTCAAATTCATGTACTCTCATTTTTAATATGGTTCATAGTAAGCTAAATTAATCCAACAAATAAATAAATGTGAACATGTAAAGGGTAACTAATTTTGCATTGCATTGACAAATATGACGACATAGATTTTACGTGACTAATAATAACGCTAATGGAAATGATGTAATACGTAACACATTTATTCGATTAACCGCTGCTGGAAGTCGCCTTGTTCTTCTGGGACGCGTTGTCATTTCCACACGGGTATTTCTCAGCACAGTCGTATTTGCCCTCTGCCGAGTCCCTCAGGATCGTGAGCGGTGTATTCATCGATGTTGGAACAAGGCCTTCGAGTATTCTGCAATAGAACCAGATAAAATGGAAGAGTTAATCATTTGAATGGAATTTCAGCGAACACATTACGCAAGTAAGCCATAGCGGCACGCTAATGGCGAGTTTAATGGCCTGTCTGGACACAATTTCATTGCATGTAGATAGCGAACGAAAAGGAAACAATGCAAAACATTTCTTACCGTAGCAGATTTGAAAGTCCGTCCCGTGACCTGGCATAAGTTCCAATGTCACACACCACCTTTTGTGCACACGTTTGAGACTGGATCGCCGTGAGGACCATGTGAGCTAATGCGTTAAGTTGACTCTCCTCAGGCTGCTGTGCTCCTTCGTGTTCAATATTGTCGGCGGCGGCCGATCTGACAAATAAGTTGCCCTTTGCTCCTTTGGATTGCGTGAGAAGGTCGATCTTCCATGCAAATGCAGCCTTGATGGCGAGAACTACGATGATAATCAGAAATAAAACGATGCCAACAACGATGATTGGCCCAATGAGATCTCCTTTGAACCCCCAGTAAGAGCCGAGTGGTGTGGATGGAATATAAGGCACTCCGTAGCCGTAGCCGCCGAGCCCACCCAACCAAGGGAAGCCAGCTCCGAAACCAGCGCTTCCTCCGATATCTAAGTTGAATGCTTTGCCAAATCCAGGATATAAGCTACCTAAACCACCAACGGGAGGCAACAGTCCGGGATCTCCGATAGGACCAGCACCGGCAACAGCACCGGCAGCAGCAGCGGCAGCAGCTTGATCAGCCATGTTGTATTTCTAAATGAAACAAGATACACACATATATAGAAAACTCTGGATGAGTGGTCAACTGCATGCAAGGAGTGTCAGACTTCCAAGTACGCCTTGCACAAGAATTTAGCAATAAATGTTGCATACCGATTCTCAAAGAATTTCACTGATAAACTAAAATCGTTGATGATTTGGAGAGGAATCGGTTCCGTAGGTTGTGGCAGCAAATTACAAGAACTCGGCTTCACCACCAGGAGAATTTCTCAACCCGAGGATAAACAACTGAAGCACTTTAAGAGAACCTTCCTTCGTAAAATGAAAAAAGCGACTAAAAGCGATTTGCGTATGTGCAAGGTCCTTTTATAACTTCGGTCTGAAGTGCCGCGAATTAACTTAGGACGTTGAGAGGTCAGTCGTCCGAGTGCAGCGCTTAGACAAAAGAGTCCGGGACAAGGGAATAATTAAATTACACGAGATTAAGCAAATTCTCGCAACCAAACCAAGTCAAGTTCAAAGGTTTTCGATGCAGGGCAGTCGAGATAATTGTGTGCTGCTGATAAATAACTTCAGAGGACAAAGACACTTCGAGACATTTGAGAGTAGTTTATTGGCAGTTTGTACAGATAACGCAAACATGATTAGCTCTAAGAAAGCATTGCATTGAAGTAAAACGTACATGGTAATCTCAAAGCCGAAACTTAGGCCGACAGCGTAACTTTTTGGTAATGATGCAGAAATTTTCGCATTTGCATCGCGTGGTAGACGAAAGCCAAACCAACGGTAACGAAAATTATGAACAGAATCGTCAGCAGAGTAAAGGTTATGGCATCCAGGGATGGGATCGGGGGAATCGAGGCAATGGACTCCGTCGCGTTCACCATGTACCCAATCGCCCAGCCAAGTGAAACTCCGTCAACCTTCAGAACATGTGCACTCGTTAAAATTCTTCTAAATGTGAATGGCACGTATATGAATATCATGGCTTGGTTTGCAATTACTTCCGTTCCGAAGCGAATATTTGCCCACGCTTCTTCCGTGTTAAATTTGTAAACATCGTTCAACAGCGTGAAGACATAAGTTGCCTTGAAGCATAATTCGTCCAGGGTTTGAAACTTGATGGCTGTTCATAAATGTCAGGGAATTAGCACTGCAGGCTTTTACGTGACAAAATCGCGAATGATTAGCGTGTAGCGAACCTGGATTTACCAAAACCTGCTGAGAAAGCTCCGCGTATGTGTATTTACAACTTTGCGCTGCAGACGATTTGAATATCTCTTTGGTCGTTGAACTCGATGTGTTAAGACCCAATGACTGATAAATGTAACCGAAACCGGAAAAGGCCTAGACAGAAAACGCACGATATAAGGCATCAGCGACGAATTTTGGTTAAGTTTGTGTGTACCTGGAACGATTGCTGGTGATAATTTCGCGGAATATTCTCAGTGTTCAAGCACTTGTCATCCGGTATGTTCATTTGAAAGCAGAATTGTTTGGTCATCAGATGTCTCATTATCGTCTGGCATCGGTCCGAGTCACTGGACCCTTCAAAGGTGAACCTCTGCGGCATATTCTGGTATTTGCTCTGTAATCATAAAACGCCAGCTCAAAGCACACACATCTGTAGTACCGCAAATTGTGTGGACGTACGCACTTTGTACGATGAGGATTCAGCAAAAGAGTTGGTGCAAGAAGTGTTGAAAACTGAGTGAAGGGTAAATGACGATGATTTCCCAATTGCCTCGCAAGGGCTTTGAATTACAAGATGATGGGTCTGGTCGTTGTACGTTCTTGAGAAGTCAATGCTTTGCTGCAATTAAAAGAATATTCGTTAAGAGTTTATCATTTCCATTAAATGAGTGCAATAGATCTCGCATTACCAGAACCAAGGCGGCCCTGTATCTAAGTTTAGCTTGAGACACTCCGTAGCAAAGGAAGCTCCGGGTGAATACGTCAAACGATTTTCCGTATAGTTTGATGGGCGCAATTGCAATGTCCGTTTCCAGAGTCTGAGGGATGGCATTTGACGGTGACGTCTCGAATGCAATTTGAGTTGACGCTCCTCCAAGATCCAATGCTCCCCACGTGGGCTTACCCTGCAAAAGAGACAAAGCAGGTTGCAAATGCATCGAAGTCGGCGGCGTGTCTAACATGTGAAGGGTTCGCCTTCTGACAAGTACAATTGATTACCACTGACTGAACGAATTCTCCGGTTCAGGTAGTTCACGGTTATCCAGCCGCACGCTCCTTCCTTGGCACCAGACAAAATCTCGGCTTGAGCTTCGTTGAATTTCAGGTCACTCGATGCCAAGTAGTACACGACCTTCTGCATAGTTGCTGTGGCGGCGCTGAGGTTCGTCTCTCTGAAGAATAATACAATTGCCAAATTGCCATGAGGTTCCTGCTAAATAATTCCTGGAATTGGAATTTAGAGAGTTGGTTGCTACCTCAGCAGTCGCATTCCAGCGGTTCCGCCAAAGAATACTTCTGACGGCTCACGTGATTCTTCAGGAATTGATTCCTGTTCCTTCTGGAAGCATTCATCCATGTACTTCTCGATCGTCTGGTTGCCGGACGATAGGACGTTGGCAATTCCGCCTATATAGAATTCATGTAGTCGCTTTCAGAAAACTTGAGACGATGCCAAACTTTACACGTTTGCGTCGAGCTTTCTGTTTCGTTGCATGAACAATGACGTCGCGACAAATTATCAACAAATGGAGTTTTGTTGTAAAGTTTTGATTATACAAGACAAATTGCAGAAGGCGACGTCTGTCATTTTGACCATGTGCATATTTAAAGCAGAAGACTTACTTGCCTTGAATACTACACGAATGTATTTGAGATACAATTCCGGTGTTATTTACTTTTGAACTTGGCCATCTGTACAGAAGTGCTTCCGTATGAGTTGATCCGGCGTCAAAGACAATGGCGTACTGAAACAGGACAAACCACAAATAGTTTCATCACGTTTCTGTTCATTTGTTAATTTGTCTAGAGTAAATTGCTAGGCGACTCAGAAAATAGAGAAATTCCAATCTGGTTGAAACTCGAGACGCATATTTATGTATTCAAGTCTATCAAGTGCGAGAACTATACGAAATCCCTTTTTTCTTATGTCTACTTTTTATGGAATGGTGAAATATACGCGTGAATGAGCTCAAGTCAAACAAACAATTGTTGGAGCTGCCCTTTGAATGTTTAAACCATGTTTCATTTGACTTCTTGACAGACATTTTCCAGACTGCGCATCAGCAAAATGCTTCCGAAAGTCCACCTTCAACTTGGGAAATCCACCCTCGCTTCTGTTCTATATTTATTCAGTCAGTAGCTACTCAAGCTTGTAAAGACAGCGAAATGAAACATTTGAATACAGGAGTGTTTGCTTGCCGTATTTGACACTGACATCGATAATCTGCATCGCGAAGGAATTCAGCGCCAGATTAGGCGGCTGCACTGCAATGTCATGCTCATGTCATCTCGGCACCTTTGCCGAGCGACCTCCGAACGTGTGCTACGTACTCATTCTCACGTCAAGGTTAAAACGACAAAAAATTCCCTGCAAAAGTTACGAGGCACGACGAAGAAAAAATAGTTTTGCAATTTTTTAAACCTAAAGTTGTTTTTATTGTGGAAGCGAGCGGCTGAACATGTGCGTGTCTTTGACGTCAATTTTACACTTTCCAGACAGAAACCTCCCAACTGATTTCGGATTGCCCTGCATATTCAGTTCGAAAACAGGAGGAAAGGGGAATGAAATCATAAATGAATACCGTCCATATTTTATGCAAACAATTAACTCGCGACAAAGGTCTTTGGGTATACCTTTTGCAATAGGTTGAATGAGAAAAATCGGGAATCTCTCCGACTTTTCGATTAGGAAGATTGAAACTTCGAAGCCTAGGCCAACAATTCTTACGCTCCGTCAACTAAAATCGCGACAAACCTGATTCTTGCATGTTGCGCTGCTGAGCTTGGTCAGTGACGAAGGCGATTTCATCGGAATCGTAATCTTTATTAATGACATGACATGCAAAGCGAAGTGGTGAGGCGAGATATAAATCGGCCTGACTCACGCGTTCAACGACGACGGAATACGCAAACGAAGCAAAGTGTAGTCAAAATAATGCTTCGTACAAAACTTGTTTTTTGTTTCATGCCGTACGCTGTATTGTATTATAATTAACCTTTGCATTTTTGACCATTATGTTTAAATACTGTTCTTAGCCTACGTCTTCTACGTTATGTGAATATAAATATTTTTTCATCGCATCGCAGTTCTTCGCATTCATTTTGAGACTAGTGTAGCAATAATGCGCTGAATACATGGACAGTGTTCTCAGGTGTACCTTAACTTTTCGTTTCTTGCGCATTGTTGAAGTTAAATCCATACTTTGCGTTCGTTTCTCAGAAAGCGCAAGTTTTTCCCCATTATTCGAGCCCGTGCCGAAGTTTCAATACTTCGAGACTGGGCAGTGCGAGCACAGTTCGGAGCTTAATTTTTTAGAAAAGCCAGGGATATTGTTTTCGATAACGAAGGTTGAGTCTTTCGACATCTTTTCGGTGCCATTTTAGTGAGAGTTCTGAACTTCGTCGTGACTTAAGTGAAAATGGTAATAATTTCCCTTAATAAGTTTGCAGAAGTCTCAAGGTTGGTTCATTGATTGTCTCTCCCTTGTTCAGCAGACACATCTATTCATTGTACTCACATTCCTCGCCATTCTCCAAATCAGTGTACCTGTCCCGCAGACCGTGAACGATGAAGACGCAGAAATTGCAGAAGAGTTTGAGAAGGCCCTGGCGGGTGCCGGCGAACTTCCCTCCGTTTCTCCACAGGTGAAGCCCGTCGACCAAGACCAAGAACTTAATGGAGGAGGTTTAATTGGAGATGGCTTCAGTTCAAAGGAGATTCAAGTCCAGCCAGGTGGCATTAGCGAGCAATCTCATCAGGGTTTCACCCCAGCAACGCATCAGCCTCAGCCGCTACCACACGAGGAGGGGTTTGACCAGAACGACCCATGCAGCTGTGTGAAGTACTTTCTTTGCGATGTCGATAATGGCGGTATTATTGACAATGGAGACGTGGTTGGACTAATAGACATCCGACTCGGTGGATCAAATAAAGCATCGCAGTGTGGACATTACTTGAAAATTTGTTGTAAGGTAAGGCAAGATGAACACCTCTAACGATAAGAAAAAAATGAACACAGACTGTGAACAATCTTCTTTAGAAAATGAAGAACACATCCAATGCACTGCCACCAGGGCCAGATTTCGAGCACTCTGTGTGTGGCAAACGAAACGATGGAGGCGTTGGCTTCCGAATAACGGGAGCCCTCGAAGGTGAATCACAATTTGGTGAATTCCCTTGGATGGCTGCAATTGTAAGACAGGAGCATCAAGAAGACAAGCAGCCACTCAACATTTTCGTTTGTGGTGGATCACTTATACATCCGAAGGTGGTTCTAACTGCCGCGCATTGCGTTTTCGGGTACGACAAAATCGTTTAACATTATGAATACATGCGTGATCATGCGCTAATATGCATTTGCGTTGATATTTTAGAAAGAACCCGTCGGAACTGAAAGTCCGCTTGGGTGAATGGGACACGCAAACTCCGGACGAACTTTATCCTCACCAAGACAGATTTGTCTCAAAGGTAAATTATTTTGACGAAAACTTTACGACATTCGAAACGAGATCAATGACTTTGTCTTCTTGTCGCATATTGCCTTTAGATAGTTGTACATGAGGACTACTACGCTGGTGCACTGTACAACGACGTGGCGTTGCTTTTCTTGGACTACGAAGTCAAATTTGCGCCAAATGTTGATACGGTCTGTCTTCCTCCACCAAATGTAAACTTTGACGGACAGAGATGCTTCGCATCTGGCTGGGGAAAAGATTCATTTGGTAAGCAACGTACGTAACTCGAGACAAGATACTCAGTACCCCAACACGCAACTTAACACGGGCCTGCATGAACTTTTTAGGTGACGAAGGAAAATATCAAGTTATCTTAAAACGCGTTGACCTTCCGATCGTGCCAACGGACCACTGTCAGGAGTCCCTGCGAAGGACGAGACTTGGTCCTTACTTCCGCCTTCACGATTCATTCGTTTGTGCAGGAGGCGAGCAAGGGCGTGACACGTGCCGGGTAAGTCAAGAAATGTGCTACCAGGCAATTGGGCAATTAATTTGAGGAACCGATAAAATACACGAATCATCGTTTCGAAATTCCAGGGCGATGGAGGATCTCCTCTGGTGTGTAAGCTCCCCAACTCCAACTTCTACGTGCAATATGGAATCGTGGCGTGGGGAATCGGTTGTGGCGAGCAAGGAACACCAGGTGTGTACGTTAACATTCCGAAATTCGTGCCATGGATCGAAGACAAGCTCATCGCAGCGAATTTAGACACAAGATATCACAAAAATTCTTAAGTCAGCAGCTTAATGACTTTTGCCTTAACGTTATGGCACAAGATGCATTGCAATTCGCGAAGAAGTGGAGTTTTGTTCCTCTTAAATTTTTGATGAAATGGGTACGTTTGCCCTAATACGATATGTCTAAAACGCGAGCTTTCGGTTCAAACTGACTCAAAACATGCATTCTATGCAGCTTATTCAACTTTGTGAATAGCATACTTTGTCAACTGGACTTTGCAATAAAACTGTTCCTGATGAAAATCTTCGATTATTTGTGGCATGTGAAGGCGCATTTCAGTTTGCTTCGCTAGCACGAATTCTTGAATGGTTGCACATAAATGGAACTTACACTGTCGGGGTTGGTCTTGAGAAGGAGGTATACACACGTGCAAACGATGATACCGCAGATTCCAGTGAACAAGGCCAACAAAGCAATAGTACACCAATTGCCAAACCTCAGATTCGCAAATGGGTCTGAAAGACATGGCACACCGTATATGATTAAAACTAAATTAAAGAGATTAAAATGAGCAAACGGGGACATTCTAATTTATTTCAATGTGGTTTTTACCACAGTGAAATGATACGTTTCAAGTTTCATGAAGGCCAAGACGTACCAAGTGCTCCAATGTACAGCTTGTCGTCATTTTGGATGGGAAGTGACGCGAGCGTCTTATTTCTTGAGAAAATTCTATTCTCTTCATTGCTTATGTAAAAGATCGGATTCACCTCGATGGCCTGAAAACAAACACACAAAATTTGCAATACCGAGTCTGCTGAATTTGGACGAATATAACTTCATACTTTGGCTTCACAATACCGCTTGATGACATTTTTGATCGGTTGCGAATCGTCAATTGACAGGCTGAGAACATCATTTGAGCCTGATCCTGACGCGCCAGAGAAGTTGTCCAGTCGGTTCGAAATGTTCAAAGTTATCAGCATTTTTGTGAATTTCGCCTTGGTTCACTCGTTGAGAATTGCAATTTGCATCGGTTGTATTTCGGGTTGGGCAGGTGTAACAGGAGTCTTTCCCATGCTGTTTACCGCGAAGGAGGCAACTGTGAGACACTTGCACTTTTGTACCGGTACGCGTGAATCTGTACCTTTCTTCGTAACACTTGGCCACAAATCTGTGACAAATGGGCTGCCGAATGAAGTGAGTGCGGATGCCAAGCTCCAACTGATGGCGAGTAGCAACAAATGAACTTCAGCGTAATTGCAGTTGCTAATTGAGTTAACACATAATTTCAGTTCTCAGTTGGCAGCAGCGCAGGCAATTATCGTCTGAACGATACCGTGACGGAACTGGTTGAGACTGGTCTGTGTGGCGGTCTATCAGACGCGATTTTAATTATAGCGTAACGCCTGCACCGTGCAATGTGTTGCTTCGAATAATTCTAAATATATTCTGAAAATGATGGATGAGTGTGCGCGGCTTGAGGTTCGGCTCGGGAATGTAAACTTTGTTTTGTTTCTCGAGATCCGAGGCCAAAAAGTCAAGTGGTGGAAGTAGTGTGTTAGAGTACTTCAAATTCTTCAACTTCACATCACTTCACTTATTCACAATTCAGACTGCATTTCTTCCTGTTTGCGTTGTTCTCTTCTCTGGAATCAAATTGTGAAAGAATTTCACCTTCCACATTTGCATACTAATCGGAGAGCCAAGACCCAAAGTACCGTAATGTTGCGATACGCTGGCTGGCGGATTGTGGCGCGGTCGGTGTGTGTTGTGGTTTGTCGAAGTGTGTGCTAGGCCCGTTGCGGCTGAGAACGGCGAGCGAGTGATGATGAATTATTGTGTCGACGAGTTACATAAAAATTCAATAAAATTCTGCACGTTACATGGCAGAAATTATGTTGAATAATTTAATTCACAAAAGACACAAAAAGTCCATAAATTTTGTTTAATACAGCACATTTGCGTTGCGGTGGACGAGATGACATTTTATTTTTTCAATTCATTTATTATGGTTGCGATTGTGCTAAGTGATTAGAATCTGCTTCATCTCATGGTCCCAAATATGCCCAATTAATTCCTGGTCGATGCGTCTTGTTTTAGCAGCCTCTGCTGACTAATTGCCTTTTCATGTGACGACCGTGCCTTGTGCATCAGTGTTTTTATGCTCGGCGACGTGAGGATTGTCGTCACTCCGAAATTATTATTGCACTGTTGCGATGAATAATATATCTTGTACAACTCGAATTCGCTTAAAAGTTAGGCAATTATTAACGCCATTAAAATATGCACGAGGATTTCTTGTACCGCTATTCAGTCCAACGCAACAAGACCAGCGCTACAATACGACACTAAAAACTGAACTCACCAGGAGCAACGGCAATAAATGGGTCTCACTTTAAAGTTTTTATGCGAGACGGGCGGCATCGAGCACGAATTTTCTTTTTATTACGTTCAGGTTGAACATTATGATTTTATCAGCACTGTGCAGAACTCTGCTAAGGAACGAAATTCGTTCCGTGGCCGTCTTCACTTTTTCGCGCTCTGAAATCATTCCGCTATGCTCACGTTCACTCAAGGTTCTAAATTAAAAACGAATACTTATAATTTCGTGTAATTCACGTCCTTTTGTCGTGCCGTGGTCCGCTGATGCAAATACAAATACACACTTCACCTTGTAACTTCATTTTACCAGCAATACGCGCGTCGACTCGACTCTGCGTTTGCGAGTCCGTGTTTATACGGGACGTGCAAAAAGTTAATGGATCTCGGTTTACAAAATCATAAGTTCCTGCCGTGATTGCCGCAATGCAGTCAGCCCGAGTACGACTGGCTGTCAAGTCAGCGCAATAATAGTAGTAATAATGTAGCGTAATAAAATAATGAATAATGACAATTTAGTACGATATAAAAAATCATATCCGCTCTTTTGTATCACGATCACGATGACGAAGTTGAAGCCATTCATGCTGGTTGATTTCACTTGGAGAGTACACACGGTGGAGACGGACATACACAAAGAGAATCAGCAGAAGATCTCCCTTCCACTTCGTCTCACGACAGACCCGACGCTTGTTTGATTTGCTCTTGCGCACGTTTCATCTTCCAATTTAAGTAAATAGAATGATTACAATTTATTGCGGTCCATCATTAATACTCTCCAGAATATCTACTAATCCACACGCAGTCCACAATTCAGGAGGGCAGACAGTTTTGCTATGGAGGTCGGGTTCTACCAAACTACATTCATTAGCTACGTTGAGCAGAAAGCAGAGACGACGCCCTGACTTTGACTTCTAATGGAACTCGGAAGAACATAAATTATTCAATTCGCGCAACAGGAAGGCCACGGCATCTACTAGGCGCGCGGTCCTTGTTACATAATCGGCCTGGATAAATGCTTAATCAATAACACCAACGTTTACATGTACAGGGCGTCCACTTAATGCCTAACGGATCCGTATTCGGATACAGACCACCACCAGACATCCATTCCTAGCTGAAAGGTTTTGTGCAAATATTTCGCCTATGCACAAAATAAAATCGAGTTACTGCAACCGTTTGGAGGAATATGAAATCATATGCCGATGTTTCTCCTTGCACATTTGTATTGTCCGGATTAGAATTTGATAACATCGAACATTGTGGCTTCTTTATGTGAATAATTGATTTTATTTCAGGACCGAACCGATCTGAACTAAGTCCAGAGAATTTTAGCAAATCGCGAATTGGCGTAATAAGGTTTCTTGCGAAAGGAAACAAAAGCGTGAACTGTGAGTGGGAATGCGAAAGTCACGAAATGTTATGATCACCAAGTGTGAGAAGCAGAGACCAGATGGCACATCCGTGCGCAAAATGAATCCGTAACTTTGTCGATCATAAACAGTACGACGCGAGTGACGCTGCAAAAATCTCAACTTGTCACTCTTGCAAAGTTGCGAAATTCGAAATTCTCGTACTTACACGGCTGCACAACTCACACGCTTCATACTTTTCTGTGAACAATTATCGCTTGATTCCGTTACACGATTTCGCACTTTTACGTGTACTCATGACAGGAACAAGATTGAATAAAGCTACAATTTGATGGGTAAATGGCTTCATCTGGGAACGATTTTCCCAGCAATGCGAAATCATAAATATTTGGAAATACTTGAAAGCAGAGCAGAGGAGGAAGCAAATTGGATATCGAGTAGACTGGTCATGATAGCATTTCTTTCATTTGATGTCGGAAATATTTACAAAAACAAAAATCAATACTGCAGAAAAGGGGAATTGCGTACGACGCAGTCATTTCCATTTGTGTATAAATCAGGAATAGCTCGTAAATAAGGGAACGCTCTCCAGAAAGTTTGCAGACCACTTTTCTCGGTATTCGTTTGAAGTTTTGAAATTATTCATTTTCTTCCTGAAGAAAGCCGAGCACGAACATAGATTGCACCATGGGTCCTTTCATTTAATGTCCAAGACCCTGAAAGGCATAATTAAGAGATGTGAGCATAGAATTGTGTCGCCGTACTGGAAACATGTGATAATTTATGTTTGGAATCTGAAATCGGGCCTGGATTTTAAATAAAAGACTTCTATGGATCTTGAAATACTTAAATGTTCAATTTCGCAATCCAGCCATGATACCATAATTTATCAAGGAAGAGACAGTTCGATATTCCTTTCGAAATTTTGTCTTTAGTGCAACTTGAGAACCAAAGTCTACATAAATTAATTGTAAGAATATTATTTTCATTAAAAAAATATGCGTATGTCTAATGACATTGATTTATGTTTGCGAATTTAGCTTCTGGTTTTAATTCGCACTCAAAGTGTTTTGGACCGTACATTGTGCAGGGCCACTGGACATCAACAAAAAACGATGACGTGTCTTGCGAATTGTTTGACCAACGCAGGTGCAGGACTAACTTATGGCTTTGGGTCAAAATCAAACTACAAGCAGATTTGAGGCATTAGGTTATGTCTGAGATTGCACGTTGCACACATAAAAAGCTACAAAGTTTCAAACTATACGTTGCCGTCTCTCGCAAAGCCGTGCCGTGCAGTGAAGGAGTTAAAGTTGTAAGTGTAGAGTGGTGTTGTGGGATGATGAAAAAGTTGTCTCATTCCGACAAACCGACTCGATGCAACACAGCGCAGACAGAGACTATCATTATACAACATACAATGTATTCAGCACAAAGTGTATACTAGCGTAGTAGTAAGAGTAGTAGTATTGGAGTAATACTTGATTCTGCTTCTCATTGTGCAATTTCTCCTCAGTTCTATCAAGCATTCTCAGAGAGAAACACGTTCTGCTCTTCACGTTCTTCATTCATCCATCCACACAAACAACGCGAACGCATAGCGCAGCGTGACACGAGAACAGGTACGACGTCCGTATCAGTGGTCTGTTCTCTTATCACTTCGACTTCGTGCTGACACTGGAAAAGTGAATCACGCACCGGACAAGCAAGAATTAATCGCAGTACAACACCAGTGCAGTTTCTCGTGATTGACCGCTTGGCGATTTATGATTAAATCATCATTAACAATATTCCCGATACAATTGAAATTACATTTTTCAGTCAACAACAATCGTATTTCATTGATCTGTGTGCCCGGGTCTCACTCGACTGAATTCATTTGGTGAAGCGACGGTTGGCACAGTGGAGATTGAAACGTCCTGGCTAGCCCAATGCAAAGCGTGAGTGTCAAGTAATTTGCAGTAAAATCGCGAGGAAGAAATGAGAAAGCGTGCTTTGTGGGCAAAAGAAGCTCACAGCCTAATCTCAGCCTTTATGTGAGTTTCATTTCGACCATTTTATTGGCTTTTACATATTGAAACAGAAGTAGTCCACAAAAATAAACTACATTAAATAATTGTGCGTCTGTGTCACAATGCCGATGCTGCATTAAACTTTAAAAGTAGGACGCCGTAAACTCATTCATTGATTAGAGCAAGCCTGGAGAAAAGAACATAAACGTCGTATGAGCGTTTCAAATTTCACGTGTCAGTCGCAAATTCACATTTCGTGAATTCTAATCAATACGCCGCATTACTCATTGCCTTGCCTTGCTCGGACTTGCAACAGAGTCAACATGGGTTCGAATAAAGATGTTCAGGTGAGTCATATTCTCTTTATTCTTAGCACTTAATAACGGCTGCATGTTGAGTTATCGCGCATACATTTGGTTTGGCTTAGCGCCCGCCAGCATGATTGGCTTAATCCGTGTCCGCTTTCATAATTTTCGTACTCATGAACTACAAAAATAAAACTGTCAGCTTGGGTTTTGGATTTGGCCATTATAATTTACTCATTTCTCACTGTGTGCTCGATTCATTAAGCTGAACCTAGTCAGCGTACTTTGGGCTCATGGCTCAGGAAAAGATTTACGAAGAAAGAAAGAGACAAAGTGTGCAGTGTTTTGTCTTGAATTCATTAGCATTCGCATTAGCGGCGTGAATTTTTAATATATTCCAAGTCCATCATTGTTCTCGGCGGTCTGCCGCTGTTACTATGTTAGTATTAGTGCCTCTGCCTTATATTTTAAAACTTTGTTGCACTGAGTCAGGAGCAGGAGTCAGTTGTGGGCCCATAATAATATTATTGTACAGGTTAGGTTTAACTTGACGACTGCTGACTGACTCCTCGCCTCGCTGAGCCCTGAGGAGAGTAACATAACAGCAAGAGAAAAAGTTGTGTGCGAGGAAGGACTGATCGTGAACATGCAACTTTAACTTTACACAACAAAAAATCTCAAAGGAGAGAAATTCTGCCGTGCGTAGTGATATGAGAAGATACTTTGTTCTTGTACTTGCATTTGGCCCTGCCCTGCCTCCTGCATTCACTCTCGCGTCAAGTTGTTGCCTTGCACCATTTTACAATACAATGCAGCACATTAAATATAAATTATGGTGCATACATCTCCGGCTGCATTGCATTTTCAAGTATTCATTTCCTCAGCTTGATTTTAACACGTTTAGGACAAGACAATTGTGATTTTTTTCATTTCTGTCGATTTCTGCCATATGCCAGAACAGAAATCGACATTTCTTTTAAAAACGAGAAAGACTGCTTGTAATTTGCACTCTTTGGTCTTGAAAGCATAAAATTTGAAATTGGATGTCAATACTTCGCTATTTGCATCCCAATAGAGAGCTAAACCATCGAGATTTGTACTCTCACGGCTTTCAGCAGCAGTTTGTGAAAATGAGCACGTAATTTGGCGATGGGTGATACACTGCACTATTATATTTGTCACGTAGCATGGCACTTCACTCCTCTTGGCCAACCTCCTTTCCTTAGCTCATCTCCACTTTTGCTCTTTAAGGAACCAACAGCTGAGTAGTTCACGATCTCATAATTCCGATTTTATTCAGTCTTACATCACATCACTTGGACGTGGAATAGTGACACTTGAATTCAAGCGTGCTATTAATATTTACTACCAAGTACAATTCGGAGAACTGACTGCAACAGAAATGAGTCAATTGGGAAGTCAGAAAAATCGGGCAAGCAAGCCAAAAAATGATCACACGAATGGAAATGGTAAATTGCAATTTGCAAATGACATGGACGGGAATGAACTTCAGTTTTAATCTCAAGTCTGATTCGTGTCGCATTCGGTGTACTAAGGCAGGTTGCTGTGTACAATTGCGTGTTAAAACTAAATAAATGAATGCGGTCGACTGAGATCGGAATATTACGATTACGTAATTTTTGAGAAAAATCCAACAAAATAACTTCTGTTATTTACAATGTGTCATCAAATTGACTAGGAAGCAGTCGTGCATTACTTTGTACACACTTTGAAACATGATCCATCCACAATTTGAAGCCGCTTAAAATATTTGTGGCGTGTTGGTGTGCTTTTAATTGGAATTGGAATTCTCTCGTATCGGTGTCAGTTTATCTCTTCAATAAAAATAAAATGCTTGAAAGCTGCGAGTTTGGCTGTTCTGTGTGACAGCTGAACTGATGCAATCTGAAATCTGATGACTTTATGTAATGCAATCCGATAAGCGATCGTCGCTCGTCTCTACCTTTTGTTCGTCCTGCGCCTGCATAGCATATTGTTAATGTTGTGATGATATTTTTAGTCCTGTATAATTAAAATCTGCTGTATGTTAAAGTAATCTAAGGTCTGTGTTACTCATGCGAACGCGAATGTTGTACAACACTGTTTCTGATGAGCGTATAAATAACACCAGCACGCATGCAAATACTTTCCTCTTTGTCGTACATCCTGATGGCGATAAACCGGTTGCCAAAATTTTAATGCAAAAAACACAACTGTGTATTTATACTCTATAGCTATAATGTTAATTTACTCTGCGGTTTGTCAATGTCTTAAGCCCCAGTCGCTGGTGGTGGTATTTCCCTTGGGTAATGTGAATGATGCTGCTAAAATTATTCAACCAACGCAACTCCACATTAGTAAAGTAACGTGACCTTATTTATCATAATTACAATACCACAGCCTGCATCTGTATCTACACATATGTGTTGGCTGGTTGCGGCATGGCATGGGATAAGCCAGCTCATTATTATTATTAACTGCGACTTGTCAAACTACTCAAAATCTGCAATCTGCTGCATTGGGCATCAACCACGACACGACAGAGGAGAAATTTTGAACGTCACATTTGCCATGCAAGACAAGATTTTAATTAAACGAGTGTACTGCCACTTGCAATTTAAATCGATATTAATTTCTCGCCGCCCATGCGTTATTTATTGTATTGTTGAAGATGAAATAAAGTCTGTGCAGACAAAAGGCACTGAATAGGTTGAAGGACATGTTCGCATCAAAGCACAATTAGACAGAATGAGCAACTACGCAATAAATTTTGCAAAGATTTTATTCATGCGCCGCGTGCTTCGCTGCTCATCATCTCAACGTCGTGCCGTGAGTGAAGCAAGTTGGGCTTATTTTTTGCTCGTCGATTTACTTCAAATATGCTCAAAAATAACTTCGTCTCCTGTCCTCGCTCTGTGCTCACTTTTGTAATCTTGTAAACTAAACTTTTTTCATTTCACTCGGCTTACTTGGTATAATAATATTATTAATATTTCAAGTTTTAAGATCTTGATTCTCTTCCTGCAACCCTAAGCCCATGAACTTGGTGCCATTATGGCACTTGTATTCAAAGGCACCTCCCTTTTGTACCTTTGTATTTTCTTAAGAAGTTGGGCTGGCTGGGCTGTAGACAGTTGATACGAAAACAAGCGAGCTTGTGCTATTTATTTATAAATTATGGAAAAACTTATGCTCACAGACAACTTCTCCGAAACACTACTTAGTAATAGCAAAGCCGTGGAGTTCGAACCCATTTTCCCTGAAATGCTCGAAAACAGCAGAGCGCTCGTCGGTGAATAACGTTGACCCTTGAATACAATTACTGAATGCATTCGAAACCATCAAGCTTTAGTAGGATTAATTTGCCACTTGAAAATACAAAATACAAACGCTCAGAATTGCTGAAGGCCCGATTACTCCTGGCCCTGAGTTCAAATTCCTGCGTCAAATTTCAGATTAAATTAATTACGCTGCAACTAACATGTAACTTCAATTGCTTTTTGAGCCATCTCATTAGTAAAATTCTCACATTTACCTCTTAAATTACAGGCGATTTTATTCATCTTCTTCATATCAACGTTAACTGCATTTTAAATCGGAATCAACAAACGACTACTTTTATTCCTTGCTTGGTCACTCACACACATACAAAGCATCCGTCTTAATCCTTAAAGCCAGTTTCAAAGTGCAAGCTGCGTCAGCAGAAACAATTTATCAACCATAGTAAAAGCGAATCAGGCTATTGGGCTTAACTATGATGAATAATCTTTTAATTTCCAAATGAAAAGCGCCCCACTTCTGAACTAAAACTATTAACTATGTTTACTCTGCGTCTGTCCTGCTGCAATCACCAGCGCATTACAAACAACAGTTGTCGAGCTCGTGATTGGAGATGGTTTTGTGCAGATTAGGTAATACTTGGCTCATGATCATGATGTGGTGCTCATGAATCCACACAAGTGCTTTGAACTTAGGATTTCATAAGCGTGGTTACATGACAACCCACTCTTCTCCATTATGTGTCATTTTATGTGAGTGAGTTTACTATAATCCATTGAATTATAAATGTGGATACTTGTTCGGCATTGAGTTTCAAATATGCCCATCAGAACTTATCAACCGCTGTTGATAGATTGAAGTATTAAGTAGCAACAAAATATTCAATAGACATACAGAAATTGGATGAAAATAGAACAAGGTAAAATAATTACATCAAAACTGTTTCTGTGACTGCGGACTGGCATTTGGCATTCCTGCGGTTAGACGCGCCATTTTGCTGGACTCATCGGGTTCAAATTCCATCTTATTTACAATTTACATTGCTTCAGGTAGTTTTACCAAATCGAAATTTGTTGCGTTTTCCATTCAGCAACATTTGTTGTAATGTCAATCTCAACTATAGTTGGCTACCTCGGTCGGAAAGTCATTGAATTTTGTTGCTCTGAAATATTTGACCTCGAACCATCATCCATATCTTTATTGGCTTGCAGTAAAGGCAACTGTATAATGCATATCATGCAGTAGGAGCGGCAGTACGCGTATGCAGCAAGTATGGGCCTTAATTAATATAATTTTATGAGAGTGATGAATAAATTTACACGTGAATTGGGCCGTCAGTTTAAAGCGGAACAACAACGTCTCAATGGAGTGCGTGCAAGTACAAAAGGAACAAGTAAAGTACGCTACTGCTGCATTAGGGCTCATGAATTTAAAGTAACTTTAACTTGTTTGCTTGTTGGCTATAAAATTAAAATAAATGAGCTCATTACAGCGGCCATGTGTTAATTCATCAGAGCAACCATCTTTATTTGTGACTAATTGACTCTAAAGTTCCTGTTTTTGGACGCATGTACTTTGTAGTTTGACGTACATGGCCATAACAAAATTCCTGAATGTAATTCTTCCAGCTGCAACAATTTGTATTGAATCGATAAGAAATTTATCTGTATGATTAAATATTTTACTGCCAGGCTATTCAACTTATAAACAATAATTTTTGATGTGACAATTGTACCCAATCCCCAATTAGTGCTCCCAAAACTGTTCTTTTCGTTGTAACGTAACTGCTTATTTGTTTATTAGCCAAAAAGTCACAAGATGACAGTCAGTTTAGATGGTAAACACGCAAAAAGGTACGCGTTAGAAACTTCATTTTTGATTCATTGCTTTAACTTCCTTTTAAGGATGCTCTGAAGTTAAGGTTATTGCCTGACACTCGATTCAAATGACTTAATACAGCAGCAGCAACAAGATTAGCCTCGACCCGGTGCTTTTATGGTTGCAGGATGAGTCGATGAGTACTGTGCGTTCTTGACTTGAGATAAAAACCAATGAGCCATAACACATCACTCCAATGTGAAGTGTTGCCTCGTTGCCTGAGACAATTCCGCAGTTGCGCTGAGAATTGAGCCAGAAAATGCTAATTTGAATTTATTCTTAAAAGCCGGAAGGCAAGGCTATGCAGGCAGCGATTAGGATTACGGTAAAACTCGACTGTTAATCCTGTCGTCCACTCTCACGATCTAATCTAATCGAGAGTGTGTTTAAGCAATTTTGGCACCATTTCACATAAATCGTGTACACTGCTACAAGTGCTGCAACTGCAAGTCGTTGAGATCTTTCTGCAGAATCTTACGACATGGTAATAATAATAAAAGTAAACTGTGCGTATCCAACCATGCGCGAATTCTCTTCTCTGCGAAAAAGATGAAAAAAGTTTAACATGCAAACTCAGTCACATGTAAAACTCATACTTATCTTTCGGGAAGCGGCGCTGTAGCACATTGCATTCCTAAATTAAACTACTGCTGCGAAGCTGCTCCTCGACCATCAGGCGTTATTTGAAAGTTGAAGCATAAAAAGGAAACTGAGCGACTCCTTGAATATAAATATAGTGACCCTAATGTTTATTAAGTAAAGCATCAAACCATTGACCAATATAATGCACTCCTCATGACTCTGATTTTTGGACAATTTAATTAACACCACACGTGAATTTTCCAAGAATTTCGCAATTTCAGTTTCAATACCGTGAACTTGTGCCAAGTTGAAGATTTGCTGTCGCACCAAGCCAAGTGATGTGTACTCAAGTAATTATAGCTACAGCCTCAACTACGAATTTGCCTAAGAGATTAGCTTGGCTCCAACCACAGCCAACAGCACGCCTCCTGTGTGTGCTTGGTGTTAATGAATAATTTCCAGTATTGAAGCGTAATACGTGCTAATTAGTATACTTCGCGTATCGGCAGCATCGGTGTATTCTTAGCCCTCAGTTTTTCTATATTGGCAGTAATTATTGTCATTGTGCTCAGACTGAAGCAACCCAAAACAGATTTACAGCATAGTTGGATCCAGCTAGCTCATAAAGAGTTCAGTAACTTCAACATATGCTTGCGCTCGGTTGATGGTTACTTAATGAAGACACACAATACTGCATAATGAATGTGTGTGTATGCGCATGGTGTATGAAAAGTAAATCACTTAGCGTTGAGGTTAAATAATCATATGCATACCCACAGCATCGCATCGTCTCAAAGATTATGTAGATAGTAGAACTATCATTTGGCACTCTCATGCAGGCACGGTACTGCTTAAAAGGCAGGAAATGGTTAAAATGCGAGCACTGTACTTTACTCGATATTGTTCCTATGCTCACTTGTCTGAGGCTTAGCAAGCCGGAGTTAAACTCTTTCATTATCATGTCATCTTTGTTTTTGCAAAACAATGCACGGGTTACGAGTACACGCATCAAGTGTCCAAATGTCTAATGCCTGGCTAATGTGAGTGAATAATCCAAAATAAATAACAAAAACAACGCATTTCGTTGGGGGATTTCTTTAGTTTCATTGCCCATTCCCTTTATGTTGCTTGTCTGTGCTCTGTTGTTGGTTCTCTTTCCACAATTTTTATTACAACAATAAATGAATGGCCATGTTGGGCAGACTTTAATAGCATGCAAATTACGAGCGTCTCCTTTGTGAGAACCTGAAACTTAATGGTAAAGATATTAAGGAATAAAATGACAAAGGATTTGCGTCCTCACTTGTGCAGTGACCGACACTGTGCATTGTCAGCAGACCTTTTATTGCTTCATTTAAATGGCGAGAGCAATTAAATGAAGACACCGAGAGAAAGCAGCAAGTCATTCCTTTTTTATGCCAACGCAGTTTGACAGAACCATTTTGCGATTTTGTATTTGTTTCACAACCGTCCAAGTCCAACCCCACGAACTGTGCTGAAGCAGGGGACTCATCTTTTTATAGTTTAATCAAAATGGAATTGGATCTCATTGAAAAAGCGTTGAATGGTTTCACTACGCAGCAGATCAAAGCAATTTCTTTTCGGTCTGCTCGCCTTGAATGCTTAATTCTTTTGTGTCGCAATCTGAAGACTGCTCTCTTAAAGAAAGACAAGGAGGAGAAGAAGAGGAAGTTGTTCTTGCACAATTTACAACATTTCGATTTTCATATGACCTTATTTGCCGATTGCCTATTTGGAATGGCATATGGCAATTTAATTTCGTCTAACAAAGCATGTGAGTGTGAACTGAGCTCCATAATCTCTGAGCTAATTCGTATCCGCATGTCCGTAGTCACAATTTACAGGACTTCTTGTTCGCCCTTGTACTCGGGCTACAGCAACAATAATGTCGTTTACGTTTCCCATGATATGGAATTGGAGTATGTTTGATTTGGCAATAAACACAAAATAAACTGACAAAGAAATTTACATTCCTTCGCCATCCACGGTGCAGCACACGCACCAGACACACACCAGAAGTCGTGAATGTGCAAAAAATGCTCATCCCATGAATCATGTCATGTTGACAACACGAACGGCGTACGTGGTTGTAATACGACTTTGAAATTAGGCCAATAAGTTCATGCGCTGCTGAGAAGATGAGAAGCATCTACACGCCTCAAATATATTGAGAAAATTGCGAATTTGAAATCGTTGAACGCAAATGCGTTGATTTATGCGCTCATTTGAGTTGTTTGGCGTAAATTTGGTTTTTTGCAGTTGGCTCGTCTCTGCTTGGGTTGCATTCTTAATTATATAGAAGCAAGTTAAGCTTGAGTCTACCAGTTGGCAGAGATTGTCCAATCAAATGAGATTAAGTTGTCTTAACAAGGTGAGAGAAAACGAAGCAGCAAAACTTCATTGCATATTATAATTATGATGAATGAACGGACGGTGATGTCTTAAACCGAAACCTTGTTTCCTCATCTCGTCAAAACGATGCAGAATAAACACAAGCAACAAGTACATAATGACGCAGAGCAATTCAAGCGAAATTTTCTCATCGTGCTTAATTAAATTCTGTATGCAAAAAATGCTTAATTTCCTATTGTTGTGTGTTACATTGTAATTGCAAGCATGTTGAAATTCTGTAGTCAGTCTGAACAAGTCGAACTGGGAAGGATTATGATTATGATGGTAACCAGCAATAAAAAATTCGCAAATCAGAGATCGTAAGACTGCGTGTGTGGCGGTGCAGCTGCAGTGGTGTAAATGATATAAAGGAGATACGTAGCTAATAGTTTATATATAGATGATGGTTATTGTGGTAATAACAATACAATAACGATGAGAGATTGATTAAACTCTTAGATTCAAGGTGACTCTAATCCGCTATGCTGCTGTGGCTGTGGACTTTACGGTTGAGGGATTTTGACTAATTGCTCTTGATACCTTCAAGGTTGGCCTGTTGCTAAAATCATAGCCAGCCATCGTATGCCACGGTTGTGCTGCTTTATAATGCGGATAATTGCAAGTGGCCATTGCAATACAGGAATTTAAGAAAATTGGCTCACTCTGCTATCTGATATCTATACGCTACGTTACTGCCTAATGAGTTTCCTTCACTAAAAGCGTGTTATTATGTAATATCGACCAGCGTTCGCTGTTGCTCCCATTGAACTACAAGAACCAAGTATGGATACTGTTGTTGACAATCTTCCGACTACACACGTTATTAATGAGTTTCGTGAATGTGAATAGCGAGTTTGAGTGCTCAGAAATAGATCAATATTTATCATTTTCTTCCCGTGCAATCCTAATTCCCAACAATTACCACAGAGGTCCAATGTCGTGGGATTTATACTCACTTATACATGCTAGCCGTAGCACGGACCAAGATAGTTGTGTAATTCCCTGCTCCGAGGGAGACATGCAACCTTGCGGAAATGTTCAATGGCAGGATTAAGTAAAAGTCCAAGAAGGCACACTCATATTAAATTCTGGAAATTGTTGCTCTGAATTTGACAACTCGCAATTGGAAGTCAGTAGTCCAATTCAAAGTTTCCATTTTGGCACTTATGGCCCTTATGCAAAAGTGATTTTTTGGGTGATGACGTCACGGTTCTCCTCATTTGCATAAGTGAACCTCAAAAATGAGCCACAAAAATCATTTTTTACAAAAGTGACGAGCGAGTCACTTTTGCCACTTTTGGGAAATTGATTCCTGATTGGTTCCAAAATCTATACTCAACTGCAAGTATCCGCTCAAAGATTTCCTCTATTTTCGAAGTATCACTTCTGCAAAAACCTTTGCAAATTTGTCAAAAATGCTATAATGGACAAGGTGAATTGGACTAATGTTCATTCCATTTTAGCTCACTTCTTTGCTTCATTCGATTTAGTCATGCCCATTTAATGTCTTTTTTATTTAATCAAACTGTATTCACATGTTTCGCATTGTAATTGCAACGCTATGGCTATGTGGCCCAAGCATGTTACAATTTATGTACTCTGTGCGGAGCGTACACTGCTACGCTGTGTACATAAAAGGAAACTGACACCTGGCATCTGCATGTTACTTTTTCCATACATGTAAATCAATTTATTATCCTGCAGCCTAAACTAACAACGCAACAACAGTATTTTATGCTATAGTGATGATATCGGCTTCGGCAAACTTGCACGGACTCGATTTATAATCTACATGGCAGTATACCATTTTCTGTCGCTTAATATCGATTCACAGCGATAAGTTAGCCGCAGTCGCAAGCTAATATATACGTACAAAATCAGTAAAATTCATGTGCGTAATGCACTCTGATTTATCATGAGATACAAATGAAGAATTTCCATGGCTGTGGCATCTACATTATGGGCTGTTATTAAACATGACTGACACGTTCTGTACACATAAAGACCATCTCAATCTCAGTCAGAACTCATCCCATTCTAGTTAAATTGTCTGGCCAGAACAAGAAATCCACCTTACCCTTTCCGATTTGTATTTTTTCGGCGTCGTCTTTCAGATTTGCATGACGAAAAGTTGTCACGAAAAACTGGTCTGCCGAGCGTTGAGAAGCCAATATTTTAGATGGAAATGTTTCACTATTCGCTTGTTGTTGTTCTCGCTTCAAGTATTCTCACAAGTCAACTTAAACTAAACTGCTACTGCTGCGTTTGCCTCGTTTTTATGACGGTCATGGTCATTCGTTGCAGTTAATAATAATTTATGAGCAAATTCCCTTTACTTGCTCCGCTCCCTGTCCTGTTGTCGACTATTTATTGCGCTGAAGTCATTCTCATTGCGGTACTGCACCCACTGACTGGTTTTAATTATATGAGTACTGTCAGGCCGTAAAACTGAGAGTGGAGTAATTTAATACGGCATAACTACACAAGTTGAGTCTTGTTCCCATGTGACAACGCCAACGACCAAAAACTAGTGCAATACATGGCTCATTCATCACAATGCGCAGGTAAATCGGGATAGTTTGAAAACCGCACTGCGTATTACTTTGATTAATTGGAACAGGGAATGAATGAATTTGCAAGCACACTCCAGATTTAAAACTTCATTTCCTTTTTATCTCTCATCCGCTCGGAATTTGATTTTACTTTACATTCTCTCAAGGATTCTTCGTCAGTACGCAAGAGAATTCCTTCATTTTTGAGTCAGTTCAAAATATTTACGATCTAATGTGTTGAATTGATTAAATTTATTCGCACCAAAGTGGAATTTATAAACATGTCTACCCTGCTTATTGCCTCAGTAATATTAGACCATGTGCCGAATGAGAAGGAAACACGTTCTGATTTGATGGAAAGAGAAGCCAGGATCTGTAGGGAGAAGGATGCAATGTGGTGGAAGGGGATTGGGATTACAATGGCAAAGGCAGTAGCAGTAATCAAAGAAGGGAACCCAAAATCGAAGTCTGGTTTAGTCTAAAGCCTGAATCTGTGCTTTGGCATCAACACAATGAAATTGGCTGTCTGAGTAGAGCTCTCGGTATTCTTGAAGGAGCAGGGAAGGGGAAGAATTTGCTGAGTGATGGAGAAGATTTGCATGCCGAGTACCGTTATAACGCGAGTTAAAACTTTCATTGCATCGTAGAAAGTTTCGGGCAATATGTCTCAAAGAACGAGTGAGAGCTTGCAATTTTTCCATTTTATTGCACATTGGTTGAGTGAAATATGAAATCACTGGCGTCGGATCTCAATTAATTGTGATTTGTGAATGAGGGACGGCGGCGAGTTTATAATTAATATTTGAAATCTGCTCTGTCCTTTCTTCTTGCATTGCGTTCATGTGTGGCATGAGGAAGATTCAATTTAGAGATGCTTCGATGCCGAGAGACCGGACATGGGAAAGTTTAACTTTGGTAATTGAACAAAAAAGTAATCGTAATGCAATGCAGAAGGTCGGAGTGCAGTTTGGAATGTAGAGGTTAGTAGGAACTTCGATCGCTACGCTTCGTACAAGTAAATGGCTCATTACATGCGTAACTAATGCAGTTGACTAGCAGAATCAGATTATTCCGTCCTAATGTAGTCCGTATTGATTATTGGCATCGGAATTAATTTAATGGTCTGGTTGACGCCTAATTTTGAATTCATGCATGCTCACGGAATGAAAGTTATTTGGAGTGTGCGAGTCACTAATTTCGAAACCCATTATCAATAACAAAAACATCAGCATGAGAGCACGTCCCGAGTCACAACAAAATCCAGCTCCCTCCTTTTGTGGCGTTCCTTTGTTTCTGCATTCGCATTCGCCAGCGACCGTGTGCGACACAGGAAGGAAAATACGTGTTAATTAGTTTTCGGCCAGCCATGTAAACAACTACAAGATATTATCATTCGGGTAGTTAATGCCTAATTGGGTTGACGCTGATTCAACTGGCGTTTATCGGTGACCAATGAATTCACCAAATCACAGGCAATGGCTCTGACAACAGTTAAGTAATGACACTTGAAACCTCTTTAATTTACTCGATGAGAAGAAAGGAATTTGATTTCCAGTTGCACGAATAGAAATATATCGAGTATTTGCTCTTTATAGCCTATCTTGACGACGGACTTCGTGGCAAGCAGGTGTCAGGGAATTCGAGGAATATTGAGGCCGTGCCATGCCAAGTATTTCTGTCACACACACCAGAAATGGTGAAACTTGGACTACGTGTTGCCCAAGGATGCACCCGGAACTCGACAACATGTCGTTTCGTTAGTGCAGGATGAGTCTAGCAAAATTGACGCGAAGAGCAATTTGCAATTTGTGTAAGTTTGATCCAAAATATCTCTTGCACAATATGCCTCCCTTATTATGTCGCCATCTACTATTAGATTTAATACGAAAATATTAACCGGTGAACGAAGCTTATATCAGATACCAATTGAAGGTGAGACGGCCAAGTGGGAGACAAGGATAATAGAAAAGTGCTAGAGAATTCTGATTTGTTATCAATTTGAATTTGCTGGAATCGCCTCTGTCTTCTCAAAATTCTAAGTGTGTCCCTGGAATTTCGAGGCAAGGGAGTGCCTGCTACGAAATTATTGCTACCAAGTCCCTAATGTGGATAGGACTTTAGCGTCCCATACACGAAACAAGGGCACTCAAACACGGACTCTTGGTTTCATTCTGAAAATCCTTGAAAATAATAATTTAATAATTATAATTATAATTATTAATAATTATTATTACTTAATTAATTATAAATAATAATAATATTAATAATAATAATAATTTCTGCTTTTGACAGTTTTTTTCTGATTTTTATGCCGGGATTATATGACAACTTTGGAACCTTCGTTCTCCCACGCCCCACAAAACCGCACCTTCGGACCTGTGCCATCGTGTAGTACTGAATTAGTACTATTTACGAT